>OY757555.1:787863-793811 GCA_963584105.1 Alviniconcha strummeri | reverse complement strand
GGCCCAGTGCAGCTGGCCGGCAGACGTCACAAGCCTGTTACACCTTCCCCAGCCCCGCCCCCGCGACCCCCACCCTCCACCTCGAGCAAGAACACAACACGTGTGGTTAGGGGAAGCTACTCTGGACAAAGCCGGCAAAGAAAGCAGACGGCATTCTAAGACGGAATTGAAAGCTAGATTTTGGATACCCTGAGTACCATGGAGACAATGAAAGGTCTACAACCGTAAGTAAAGGATTACAACTGAGTCAATGCAAAGAATGAGGGAACACTAGAACTCAAACTTTAGGGTGCAAATGCAGTAGACCCAGAGTTCACGTTAGAGACCGGGGAAACTATCGCGGTGTCGGGGTATCTAGGTCGCATCTTTTGTAATCAAAAACTATGAGCACAGTAAAAATGAAAATAAGATAAATAAAACTTTTACTTTCCTGCACGATGATCAGCATATGCTGCCGCCAACCCTTTGTGCTCCCACATAAAAGATTGGTAAAAATGACAAAAAGGCTCAACAGTGGGATTTAACAGCATTCTAGATCTAGGTGACCTGCACAGAGAATGAGAGAGCAACAGCCAAGGTATGCTGTGCATGAGACTGAGACTCGGTTGCACAGGCACGGTAAGGTAAATGGTGTGATAAAACTTGATATGGTTGATTTAAACTGAGTTGAGAATAAAAGCATATGATCAGTTAAAAAGAAAAAGAAAAGAGGACAAAAGTGTAAGGTGAATAGTGTACACTGAGCCAACTGCCATGTGCACACACGCGCGCGCACACACACACACACACACACACACACACACACACACACACACACATACACACACACACACACACACACACACACACACACACACACACACACACACTCACTCACTCAAAACCTTCACACTCACTAACACAAAAGTACACATCCTCACATTTGGCACTTGCACACCATACCCAGCATGCATGTATAATACATACAATATATAACATTCTGACAAATATAATGTTATTGCACTGCACTAAGTCTAATATATTTATACCATATTCAACCCAGTCATCTATTAAACTTAAAGCCAAACTGAAAACCTTCCTCTTCTCACAGTATTTTCACCCCAGCTAATAAGTAATTTCAGTACCCAGTTTCTGCTACAGTCACAGTGTGTGTGTGTGTGTGTGTGTGTGTGTGTGTGTGTGTGTGAGATATGGTACTGATCAGTGTCATGCACATTCAAATTCACTGCGGGGTGTGTGTGTGTGTGTGTGTGTGTGTGTGTGTGTGTGTGTGTGTGTGTGTGTGTGTGTGTGTGTTTCTGTATAATACTTGTAATTTGTTTTTGATAGGACTGTGCTCTGCACATGTATAGAATCATATTTGGGTTAATATGTATTATGTGAGTGCTCAGGGCATTTTTTGAGCATGCAATAAATGTACATTATTATTATAATACAAGTAATTTTATTATCAACCCACCCCACCCCCCCCACACACACACACACACATGGTACCATTACACCCCCCCCCCACCCCACCCCAGACAAAACTAGTTCATAACAAGTTCATGACATGTCTATCCTGTTACAGCTAGCTGTATTAATAGTCCTTACTATTAATTATACACATACAGGACTGCCTGTTAGTGTATATATATATTATAGTGATATAAAACATCCAATACATGTAGACATACTATTAACTATACAGATACAGGACTGCCTGTAGTATATATAAATTATAATGATATAATACATCCAAAACATGTAGACATATGTGCACCCATGGTTATAATACATAATCCAAAGATACAGAGGTCTACAAACATGCCTGATAATGCATTTTAACAATAACATTATGCATTCCCCCCCCCCCCCCCTCAACCCTACATATACACACACACTGGTCAGTGAGACACTTCTCTTTCATGAGCCCATTTTTACTTAGTGGGTAATGTGATACGTAGTATTACAAAATACTAAATTAGTTACTTAAAATTTATTCAGCAGGAAAAGCAGCCATGCTGTTATTGCTAAACTTTCAATCATTTCACCACTACCACTACTACTAGTACTAGTGTTATTAAATATTTTATAGAATTGTAATGATAGGTTTAAAAACTAAAATTAATAAAATAGGACTAGATAAGAGTAAACTCAAAGTAGTACTAGTCAAGTTACCAATGACAATGTAAAATATACTAACAAGTTAAAAACGTTTTGCTTGCACATAGCTGATCTGCTGATGGTTAGCTTGCGCTGGGTCAGTCACAACATCATTGTGTTGTGGCTGAGGGTACTGGTGACATAATCTGGACTGCTTTGGGGTAGAAACTGTTTTTGAAGCGAGACGTTCTTGTTTTCATACTGATAGTCCTGAAGCGCCTCTCAGATGGGAGACATTGGAGAAGGTGATCAGCAGGATGATGTTGATCGGAGGTGATGCATCTTACTTTGCACTGGGTACGTGTGATGTTGTTGGACTCCAGTGATGGCATTTCACGATCTGTGAGTTTTGATGCAACCCTGACAATGCCATCAAGTAGTTTTTTTTTTTTTTTTTTTTTTTTTCCCGCTGACCTGTTGGCCCAGTAGGCGAATTGAATGGGTCAAATAGAGAGTCAGAGTCTGAGAGGCGTTTGAAAACGTTCATTGCGATGGATGTGAGAGCAACGGGTCAGTAGTCATTTAGTGATTTTATTTTGGGTTTCTTGAGGATAGCAATGATGGCTGACATTTTGAAGCAAGTTGGAATTTGGCAGAGGCTAAATATGTCACAGAAGACAGGGGAGAGTTGTTGGGCACAGTTCTTTAGAGCAGATGCAGAGATGCTGTCAGGCCCAGCTGCTTTCCTGACATTCTGTCTGGCAAAGAGATTCTTGACTTCAGATGGCTGGACAGTCAAGGGCGGTGATGTGTCATACGAGGCTATGTATCATCTGTGTCACTGCATGGCTTGGGGGTGTTCTGCCTGTCAAGTCTGCTATAGCAATGGTTTAGTTGATTTGGGAGGGTGGGTTTAGTGTTAGCAGTTGTTGATTTCTGTTTGTACTGGGTAATCATTTGGAGGCCCGTTCACATACCAAGGGTGTTGTACTGTGAAAATTGGTCCTCAAGTTTCTGCCGATACTGTGCCTTGGCTCTCCTGATCACTTTTTATGCGTCGTGCTTGGCTGCTTTATATCGCTGCTTGTCCTTGCTTTTTGGAAGCCTCCTGTTTGGCAACCAGTTTTCTTTTGATGTCGTGAGTAAACGACGGTTTATTGCATTTTAATAGTGACCGTTTTGGAAGGAATGCTGGACTCTTCGCAGAAGCTCACATAGGATGCGACTGTGTCCGTGTGGTCGTCAAGGTCAGCACGGGCCTTCCTGAATACACTCCAGTCCGTACACTCAGAGCAGCCTTGGAGAGAGGCGACCGCCTCTGGGGTCCTTTTTTTCACAGTCTTCCTGGTTGGTTTGGCAGATTTACGTTTTTGAGTGTAGTTAGAGACAAGATAGATCATGGCATGGTCTGAGTTGCCAAGGGGAGCCCGTGGGATAACATGGTAAGCATTTTTTATGGTGCTGTAACAGTGTCTAATATTCTGGTAACGGTATGGCATTTTATGTATTGTCTGTATGACAACAGCTTTGGTGAGGCTTGTCTGATTAAAGTCACCATGCAAGGACCAGTATTGTGCTGTCTGGGTTGGAGTCTTGGATGGCAGCAAGGTTGTTGATTGAGGATCTTGCATTGGCCTGGGGAGGGATATAGACACCTACGAAGACAACGGAGGAGAACTCTCGTGGCGAGTAGAATGGCCGACATCTAAAGGTCAAGGTCTCGAACTCAGGGGAGCAAGAAGTGGCTAGGATGTCAGCGTCACTACACCATCTCTGTTTCACTAAGAAGCTGATGCCTCCTCACACACACACACACACACACACACACACACACACACACACACACACACACACACACACACACACACACACACACACACACACACACACTGTCACGCACACACACACACATTATCCGACAGTTCAGGATCACTCCCTTTCAGTAAAAGATTGATCGCATTACTATTGATTAGAGAGAAGAATTAAGCTTTTCGGCAAGTTAGAGGACAGATTTTTTAAATACATTATTATTATTATTCTCTCTCTCTCTGGTGCAACAAAGCCAGGAAAAGGGGGCGGCCCCATGTAAGGAGAAAAACCTCTGATGTATAACACAAACCATAGTCTCGCCTTGCTTCTGTCCTTTGTCACATAATTTCGGGTTTTCTGTTCTAATTTTAACCGTTACTTTCTGGCATATGGGTGTCGGAAACCAGCTCAGTGTGCCGGCTTTCCGGCTTTATGTGTTCCTATGTGCACCGCTGTCGAACCCTGGGCTCCGAACCCGTCTGCTATATCGCAGATTTCTAAACTTGTGCATAGGCTCTCCATATCTACAGTGGGGCTGTCATTAAGGCACAAGATAGCCTACATATAAGACAAGGTATACAGGCAATACAAGGCGCACAGGCAAGACAAGGCACAAGGTACAGATAAGACGAGGTATACAGAGACAAGACAGGGCACACAGACAATACAAGGCACAGTGACAAGACAAAGCACACACACAATTGATGCAAGTCATAGAGACAAGACATGGCACAGAGACAAGACAGGGCACACTATAAGACAAGACAAGGCACAGAGACAATGCAAGGCACACAGACAAGACGAGGTACAAAGAATACAGGGCACACAGGCAAGACGGGCACAGAGACAAAGCACACAGACAAGACAGGTCACACAAACAAGACAAGACAGGGCTCAGAAACAAAGACAAGCCACACAGACAAGACAGGGCACACAGACAAGACAGGACACAGAAACAAGACAGGGCATACAGACAAGACAAGACAGGGCACAGAAACAAGACAGGGCACAGAAACGAGACACGGCACATAGACAAGACAGGGCATACAGACAAGACGAGGTACAAAGACAATACAGGGCACACGGACAAGACAGGACAGGGCACAGAAACAAGTCAAGACACAGACAAGACAGGGCACACAGATAAGACAAAGAACACGGACAAGACGAGGTACAAAGACAATACATGACACAGAGACAAGACAAGACAGGGCACAGAGACAAGACAAGGCACACAGACAAGACAGGGAACACAGACAAGACACACAGACAAGACAGGGCACACAGACAAGACAAAGCACACAGACAAGACAAGACGGGGCACAGAAACAAGACGAGACACACAAGACAGGGCATACAGACAAGACGAGGCACAAAGACAATACATGGCACACAGACAAGACAAGGCACACAGACAAGAAAAGACAAGGCACACAGACAAGACATGGCACACAGACATGACGAGGACCAAAGACAAGTCAGAGCACACAGAGGAGACAGGGCACAGAAACAATGCAAATCACAAACACAAGACGAAGTACAGAAACAAGACAGGGCACACAGACAAGACGAGGCACGGAGACAAGACAGAGCACATAGACAAGACAAGGCACAGAGAATACAAGGCACAGAGACAAGGCAAGGCACAAACAAGCCAGGCCACACAGACAAGACAAGGCATGCAGACAAGGCATATAGACAAGGTACAGAAACATGACAAGGCAAACAGGCAAGGCAAGGGATACCGACAGTACAGGGCACACCGATACTACAAATCGCAGAGACAAGGTACAGACACAAGACAGGGCACAGAGACAATTATTAAGACAAGGTACTCAGACAAGACACGTCAAGGCACACAGACAAGACAAGGGACAGAGACAAGACAGGGCACACTGACAAGAAGAGGCACAGAGACAAAATATGGCACAGAGGCAAGACAGGGCGCACAGACAAGGCATGGCACAGACCAGACCTGGCACACAGACAAGACAAAGCACACGGACAAGACAAAAGACAAGGCACACAGGCAATGCACACAGACAAAACAAGGC
>OY757555.1:767863-782863 GCA_963584105.1 Alviniconcha strummeri | reverse complement strand
ATATGGTCACGCTGCATGTTCTGACTGCATCACACAAACTGTTGTTCAAAACTCTATGTTGTTGTTATCAATAAAACCTTCTTCTTTTTCTTTTTGTTTTAGGGGTGGGGTGGGATGGAGGGGGGGGGGGGGGGGCACATGATTACCTAAGTCTAGACAGAGTGGATTCCAGCCTAGAGGACCAGTTTAATTTGGACATAATGTTAATTGACAGGATATAGGCAATAGATATACAAGCACCCCGAACACTTGATTACGACGGGTGCACCATTTCTGATGACAGTTGGGCTGGAAAACATGAACGCCGGAAATATTTACTTGACACTTTCACCTACCCTCCAAGGATTATTCCCTACTTGCTATGCACTTTTAACCTTCTCAGCTCCTCCGTAGATGCCTTTTGGTACTTTGGTGAGGGGAAACGTCATGAGCTCTGAAATGACAGACGCTGACAGACCAAGTATCCATTGAAAACCTCCACCCTATGGTTTCCGCTTCATCATCGGAAACATACGTAAGTCGCATAGGCCATCGTCTGGACTGTAGGGTGTATGGGTGAAAACATGGACATTTCGCTCGTCTAGACAGGACGCATGCAGTGACCAGGCGTTGTGAGTAGTGGCGTTATCATGGAGCAGTTTTTTTTCTTCTGATGTCAACGATTCTTCGGCGTTCCCGCACAGTCTTGCCCTGCGGAAAATGGAAGAAGAAACTGCCATGACTGAGGATAAGATTGATGTGCTATTATCATTACTGCCGTGTGGGAGCATCAGCGAAATCTGCAGTGCCCATCTAGCTGCAGCTGAAAGAACAGAAATAAAAGAAAGGGTTGCGCTTCTGCAACAAATCACCGAAGATTTGGGGGCGGAAAGGCCGCTGTTTTGACGTTAACTAATTAGGAAACTAATTAAGCGACAGAAGACATAAAAACAGGGATTTGAACGTGAGTCGTTGAGTGGAGCATCAACTCTTGTTTCTTACAGCTATACTGGCATGAACCTTTAAAACCTCTTCCCAAATCGACACCTCCAGTTGGGTATTGCGGACGCAGACATCTCTATTGAGAACCCAGAGCTGACAGTTCTCCGTTTAAACCCTGGAGTAGGTCAGACTTTATAGACACGAATGCTCAGTCAACTGCCCACATTTTCTCCCTTGTCCTAATAAAATTTTCTCCCTTCCCGCTCCACTCACTTTCATTTTTGTCTCTCTCTCTCTCCGAATCCTCTCTCTAATCGGAGTCAGTTGGCTAATGCAGTTTCACGCGGAATAAGATGGTTCACCCTGCTTATACTTGTAAGCGACTGAAGCAGCTAGTTTCTGTGGTGAGTATCTATGGAAAATTGAATAGGTACCAGAACATGTATTATTGTGCATCGATCGAGCGATCTCATAGGTTGACAGACAACTGGTTGGATTTTAACGCAGCAGCAGTGAATTAGACCAATATGTGCGGTTTAGCGACTTGTGCTTTGAAGTGGTGTAAAGAATTGTGAATGTGTGATTCGTCCTGAGGTGACCCTATGCGGTTGACGGGACGATAAAATCGAAGAAGTAAGTCATCCCAAACTGACAGAATATGCGATACAAAACAGGATACTTGAATGTGAAGGCTCTAACTATTACTCCCTGTTTTCAGTGTTTTACAGCACCAATGGGGAGTACTCTTGCATGACTAACGGGATCGGGACTCCCCCTGTAAAAATCAGAGTAGTAGTTCCAAGTAAGTGATTGTTTTTGTTGTTGTTTTGTATGCTGTTTGTATCGTCCTGATGTGACCTTGTGCAGGTGACACGAGATTGAAATCCAAGGTCGAAGAACTAACTTAATCGCTGTTTGTTGTTGGCTTCTCGATTCATATGATTCTTTCAGTCTTTGTTTTAATTTCATAAAAATAAATCTAAGAAGTTTAAGTTCAAGAAGGAGCTCCAAAAAGTCCGTATACGCTCTATCCTGTCTCTCAGAAGTTTGACTATTCTTGGCTTTGAAACAGTTCCAATGTTCGTCTGATTGACGATGGCCCTCTCTCGTCCTTTCAGAGAAGATCGCCCCTGCTACCCCTTACCACGCCTCTCTCCACCGGGTGATCGATGGCGTAATGTCCTTGGCTTCATCCCCCCCCTCCCCCCCCCCCCTCGCCGTCCTACCAGTCTATCTACTGGGTCATTTCCTGTCACTACGGTATGTCTAGCGCAGTACATCCACAGGAGTTTCCGAAGGCGCATGTCGAACATTCCCCTTTTCACGTTTTTGTAGCAAGCTCAGTAAATCTGTGAGGATGATGGCATGTGTGGTCTGACTGACATCTCTGGAGGTAAAGGACCCATCCACAGACCCCACGCGGTCGCCGATCTCAACCAATCAGAGACCCGAAATGCTGCTATTTTTAGCGCGGATTTTTGTCTCACACTCTGGTATCACAAACAGCGGCTCGGCACACACTGACTCAGTGCGGTTTTGTCGTTTTGGGTTCAATCGCCCCACAGCAAAATGGTTGTAAGGGTGTCTACAGGGTAATCGACTTAGAACAATTTCCAGTTCGAAGCTCTACGGATAAAGCTCCGACACCACTGACAGAATTTGGGATTTGTTCTTTGTTCTTTTTCTTCTTCTGTCATTTTCCTTTCTTTCTTTCTTTCTTTCTTTCTCTGTATCGCCTTGTCAGATTCATGGCGTTTCAGTCCGTTTTAGTTGGGACGACCCCTGCCTTCACAATGATAATAAATAGTACTAAAAGATAATAAAATAGTACTAAAAGATAACCTTTAGGCCAATATATCGCTATTCTCTGATCCGATCTCACTCAGTTTCTATCTCTGCCTGTTTAGCGCTTGTTTTGGTTTTTAGGGTGTCCCTCGAGTAATTTTTAGGTAGACAGCACGTTGTATCGGATTTTCGGTGATTTTCGGTCTTGAGTAATGTCCAACTCAACCTGGAAACTCTATATGAGAGCCATTTTAATGTTTCATTAATTGTGAGGGGCAAAGTCACAACAAGACTGTGTCCACAAACCACAACCTTTTTGATGAAAAAGAAGACCTGAAGCGGAATCGAGCCGAGGCCCCTCTGCTTTAAGCCGGCTCACAAGCCCTCTTAGTCTTACCGGTCGCCGCTTGTGATACCTCCGATAAAAGCGGGAAAGTGGCGGGGCTATGGATGGGTCCATACATTGGAGGACATGGTGACTGTTTCCACTATCATCAGGCTGGAGGTTGAGACCGTGTTGGCTGCATTCTCTTCATGGGTGGTGGTCGTACGTTGCTTCACGGTGAAACCCAACCCTGACTTGTCTTTGGTGACCGAGCCATCAGAGTACACTATGAGAGCTTGCAGTGTGCTATTTGAATGAGAAGCTTGATCTCTGACTCCGTTTTGCCTGCTGGCTGTTCTCGACAGTGCTTTCCCAAGCTTTCTGACATTAGTGTAGAGATGCCGGAATCGACTTGGGTACCTCTCAGCTGGCATAACTGCAGTATTGAGTCGTCTGCTTGACCCACCCAAGACTTGCCCCGTCCCAGTCTGCATCTTTTTGTGTCTTTCACGGCTTCGTTGAGTGAGTTGTGACAATTTTCCACGTCACTGAAGTACGCTTTCACTTGCTCCACTTAGTCTTAGTCTGATTTGCATTGATGGGAGGTCTACATGGGTTCCCAACATGACTACCATTGCCTCGTTCTGCACTCTGTCCAGCTTTAGCAGATTTGTCGGTGACATTTTTGTGAGGCGTAGTCCATAGTCAGTGATGCTGAAAACCACAGTTACCTACAGTAGCAGCAGGTGGCGTTGTTCAATACCCTTTGTAGCCTCAGCCTCCAGCACCGACAGCCTTTTGTTGCACTTCTGTGCTGTTGTTTCCACAGGTTGCCCGTAGGCCAGCATTCGTTGGAAATGGATGTCACGGTATTTCAGGCGATTTGTTCGTTGGACTACAGCTCTATCAAATCTGACCACTGTCATCGCTTTGCCTGCTGCTCTGTTGTCAAGAGTGCACTGTCTGTGCCTTGCTTGGATTGATGAGATCCGGAGATACCCCTTGGATACGTTATCCAGTTGGTGCACCGCTTTGGCTGCCGCCTGGGTGTCCCTCGATGTTTTCTATTTGAACCCGTCATTTGCTGGGTCCTGTTTGATTTAGATCTACCAGGCACTTGGTGTATGCATTGTATAGGATCGGTTAGAGTGGTAATCCTTTTGGTAGGCCCATTTGTGACCTAGTGAGGAGCAGAGCTCCAGTTTCCACTGTTCTATCCAGGAGCGCCCCTGCAGTCCGCCGGGTCAGCTTTCGCCTGACAGCATACTACACGAGCAGGTCGATCAGCAGCTTGAAATGGACTGTTGCATGCGTCCTCGAGATCGATTGCCACAAACACCGTTTATTCTTTCCTCCATAAGCCTTCGTACACACCATAATTAATGTAAATGCAGCTGCCCCCCCCCCCCCCCCCCCGGCCCCACGATTTGCAGGGAGTATCTCCGTGTCGTTGATGTCTCTAGCGAGTTCCCTAGCAACAACGCGTTCCATGAGCTTTCATTCAGCTTGGGTGGTCTTTCTCTGGTTTTAGGATGTTGTAGAGAGAGGCTTACGTGGGCTCTATCTTCGACATTCTAATGGAAATGAATACTTCTAACAAATTGTAATTAGTAAAACTCTGATTAATTTTAATTGTTACGTAACATAGTTGAATTGTGAGACTTCTACTTGATTTAGAATAATTTATTCGAATATAATCCGTATAGTTTTCAGCTAGTCTCTATGTATGCTGTACGCTTTTGTTTGTTGGCTTTTCGATCCGTCGTAATGTAAATCGTACTGATTCTGTCCCTTTTACTTAATCAGCGTTATGCAGCTTCACTGTCCACGTTTTGCGTGTCGCTGTGCAGTTTGTCACAATGTCAGTCAGTGATTATGTATAGGACCGTGTGTGTGTGTGTGTGTGTGTGTGTGTGTGTGTGTGTGTGTGTGTGTGTGTGTGTGTGTGTGCGCGTGCGTGCGTGCGTGCGTGCGTGCGTGCGTGCGTGCGTGCGTGTTGGTTGATTGTAAGGATTATTAAATGTTTGAGAAGTGGTATTGTAAGGCGCGTTGAGCTTGTGCTACTATTTTAGGGTATTTATTATGATTATTAGTTGATAAAGTAGTGCTTAATGCTTACAGCTTTCCCTGATATGACCTATCAGGTCGATTTGGCGTTAAACAACAACGACAGCAACAGTTGTTTGCTGACCTGTGTTGTATGTCAAATGTTTGTTGTAGGTAACGTCACCAAAGTGAACATGACGATCGGTGGGGAAACGCCTGTCAGCCTCTTTCAGTTTGAAGAGGGCCGACACGAAGTCAAGTGCACTGCATTGGATTTTAACCCATCCTCAACAAAGATGGAGATGAAACTCTATCTTGCAGGCAAGGTGCAGAAAGAACAGCGGACAACAGCTGCTGAGGACGACGTAGATTTCTCCACTGCAGTCAGAGCCAATCGTTACAGGTTGTTATAGTCCTTATCTTGTACAAACTGGGGGTACAGGGTGTGCGCTTTGAGACACTGTTTCCACAATGCCTATGAACATGCACAAAACTATTTAAATGTTAGTTTATCCATCTTCTTGCTTAGGATAATTATTTCCAAAACAGCGTTGCCTAGCTTTAGCTGAAGTCGGCAAAGAGCAATATAAGAAGAAGCAAGAGATAGAATCTGCAGTAAGGACGGACAGAGTAAGGACACAGTACATTCACATGTCAAGTGAGTATTGCTGGGCCCGTCTGCGATATTTAACTGCGAAAACAGGCTCGAAAAATGGAACATTAGGCAATACCGATATATTTGGCAAACGTATTTAGTAGGCTACATAGTTCCAATCAAACTTTGTCGTTTGAGTCAAATTGTGTGTGTGTGTGTGTGTGTGTGTGTGTGTGTGTGTGTGTGTGTGTGTGTGTGTGTGTGTGTGTGTGTGTGTGACTCAATGTATATGTCTGATATTTGTACATTAACCAAGTCCCCCGCTCTCATCATGTTTTTGTAAAATTTGCGCTTCATAAATGGTTGGTTATTATTGTTAACTTTGAACCATAAATCGAGACTTTGCAAATACCTGCAAACGTAACAATGATCTGGATATTTGTACACAGCACATTGCATGTTCAATTCATATAATGGCCTAACTGACTCTGGCCTTCAGCTGAACCGCATTGATCGCATAAGTAGATCACGACCGAAGATGAACTGATGTTAAACAATATATCCAGGCAGTTGATACTTTTCACACACATATGACCCTGAAAAATGATGAAGGTCATCGATCCTGGTATGACTCGATAGACCCGAAGCAAAGTTACAGGTATGCAAACGGTGCCAGAAACACACAAACACACACACACGCACGTACGCACGCACGTACGCACGCACGCACGCAAACATGAAAGTTCTTGTAAAATCAGAAAGAAAGCCACTTATGTCCCATGATCAATGCGAATGTGAAAATTTAGCACTGAGAAATTCGGCATGTATGTAGTGCAAATAGGGCTATCCGACCGGCCTAAACGCGTTGAAAATTATAGTCTACATTTGTCTTCCGTTTAACTTTAAGCAGCCTAAACGCCGTCTGGGAATGTCGTCTCCGATGCTGCCGTTATGTACAGAGGCTACTACTGAGGAGAAAACGAACACTTGTACGTACCGACACCGTCCCACGTACATTGATCTGCTGCAACATGAAGCTAATTAGCTCATAATATCCCACGGCATAAAAGAACCCTCTAAGCAACCCACTGTCAGAACACCCTGCCGTATATATAGGCTACCCAACGGTAAATGTTGAGGCCCGTCCGTAATAGGCCATCTCGCCTCCGTGGACGTTAAGCAACATGAAAGCAAAGTAACTGGACTGGCGAACAGTGTACAGAGGAAGCTCTTGTGTCCAAACTCTATTGGCATTAGTTACAGATCGAGACTGAAACAGTATGCGTACTGCCTGTACCTAAACACTTTTGTTGCTGTTGTTTTACTTTTGGTGTTAAATATGATATATAAAAACCCTATGTAGTTGAATGGGCTCAAAGCTCCAACCAACTACCCCACTAATATATAAATTAGAAAATTGATGCAGACATGAGCATACTCCCCATGGGGAGACCGGGGATGTCTGATGTCGCACCCATGTCCGAAATTTCAGGGCTGTCTTTTGATTCCCCTCTCCTCTCTCCTGTCTTGTGTTTCTGCCTAGTCCTCTTGCTCTTTCTGTCATCATTGTTCTGCTAATGGTCCATTGTCCTGTCTTTTTTTACAGAAAACTCAAATATTTTTCGTTTAGCGTTAGGTTTTATTGCATGGCTCTTTTTGAGCAGCTAGTAGATGATAGTTGGTACGTGATGTGTGCAGCTTTCTGCCATATGGCAATGGTATTTGCCATTATGCATTATATAACTTTAATATTTATTTTATTGTGTCTGTTTTTTCTTTCTTTAATCTGGTATCAGTAAGTTAGACGGAATAGTCGACGATACCAACATGTATCTTTATGTAGCCTTATGTGCTCTTTTAACAGCAGTGGTAATATTAAAGGGGAAAACTCTTCGAAAATGTGTGTCTGATGTTTGTGTATGTATGTTTTATGTTTGCGACATGATTGGTTTTGTGGATCGACTTGACAAAGAGTTTATATCTGAGAAGTGTTTTGAAAGATGCATTTGCTTATGACCCGAGTTTGACTGTCCTGAGGTGACCCTGTGTGGCTGACAGGATACTATAATCCAATTACTAAGTAACTAACTAGCATGAAAACTGTTAATTGTAGCATTTTCTGCATGCCCAGAGTAATATTTAGACCTAAAATCATCAGTGAATTCATCCAGTGCGGTGTATGGTCGGGTGTGTAGCTTTGTCTAATTCCACGTCGAAAATAAAACGGATCTATCTCTACATAGTCAAGCGTCTCATCTGGAGGTGAGCCGTAACGCTCTTCATAATGGCAGCTATAGCGCTGTTCTTAGCTTCCGAGCAGACCCACTGTGCTCTAGTCGTATGCGACTCAGAATGAGTGATATGACTGTCGATTTACGCCCTGCGTTTCTTACTGTTTTTGAATATACACCGAAGTAGTTACAGTTGGCACATGGCTGGTGACGCGTGGCCGGAACTGCTGCCGTCTCGGCACACATTCTGTGTACAATGCAACCATGCACCGGTTTACAGTGTCACTTTATTCTAAGCCTCATAACTAGCATAAGTGTGTGTTTAACTGTAACCTACCACCTGTAATTGTGGCAGAATGTCCGGGATCATTTACGTGCAGCTGCTTTGACACGGGGCTGGAAATGAGTCGTCAGAAAAAGCTGAAGCTGGGAAAAAAAATTCTCCGGCTGCTCCTGACGGGACTCGAACCCGAGACCTTTCGATCACTAGTCCGGCTATCCACCACTGAGCGATTCCTGCACCCCAATTTTTGTTTATGCATGTTAAATGGCCCATTATCACAGATAAAAAAAAATTTAAAAAAAATCTGAAACAAGAATGACAGCTAGCGCTGATTCAAGATAAAACATAAAATGTTTAAATTTACGCTATTTATTAGGATAAAACACAACATGCGAATTTTTGGTGCATCGGCAAAGCATCACTCAAACTGAACATCCAATAATGGCAACATAACATACTAGCTACACATCACTTATGTGGAAAAAAATAACTACTCAGAAAAGTTTGCAGAAGTTTTGCTGTTGTTGAGAATATGGATGAAAACGCTCATGACACCACTTGGCAGAGTTGCAATTTTAAAATATATTTTTCTCTCGAAGCTTATACGCTTATGGATTCTGTTACCAGTAAGTATGTAAGTAAATTGGTGTTTTACGCCCAGTCAACCGGTACGGTTATATCAGGGCGATACACATCTCATATATTTTAATAGCATGTATTTCTTAAAATGAGTCTATATACAGTTTTAAAACCTTTCAAAAAGTTAAAAATCTTCTCAGGTAAAATAGCTTGAAATAACATGCGCAGTGATTTAGCTGTAAAGTGGCTCTCTCTTATTTCAATAAAATCCGAACAAGTAAGTAAAATATGCTCTATGGTTAAACGTTTATCACATCCGATGCACATTGGCGGTCCCTCACCCTTCAATAAAAAGGAATGAGTAATAAAAGAATGGCCAATGTGCAATCGGGCCATCACAGTTTCTTGTTTTCTGTTTGTCCGGGAACAAACAATACATTCTTTTAACACTGGAAATATTTTATATAATTTTTTTCCGGGAACTCCTCCCACTCAGACTACTATATTTATTTGTGCTTTATTTTTAGGTCTGAGAATGGGATGAGCTCAACCGAGATGTCACCATCAAGGGCATCCTTAGCTGCAGAATCTGCAGCCGAATTTCCCCTAATGCCAGCTTGGCCGGGAACCCAGATGAAAACAATCTCTCTCCCGTCTCTTGTCATTTCTGTATATAAGTCTAATATCTGAACTAAGACTGGATGGTCGTACTTTAGGTTAAATATTGACTGTAAAGATGAAAGGGAATCTGATAATATCAAGAACGATTTTCCTTTGGAATAATAAACATGTTTGAGAGCTAAAATAATGGCCCTCAACTCTGCTGTATATATTGAACAAACCCACCAGATGAATACATCAATACTTCACAAAAACTGTGCTATAAATGTGTATGAAATAAAAAGCCGGACAGGATTAATAGAAAAACAGTTAATAAAAGCGTACAAGAAGGAGGCCTTGGTCTTCCACATTTGAAAACGTTTGTTTCTGCTTTAAAGCTAACGTGGATTCTAAAATTCGTAAATACTAACCATAAGTAGAAAATATAGCACTAGTGAAATATCCGTTCATTAAGAACATAGAGCACTACGGACCTAGAGTGGCAAATGTTTAAATGCGACGCATTCTGGACACAAGTCATCAAGGCGTCTGATGAATTTCACAACAAAATAAACGTTTAAAACTAACAAACGTTGAAGTACGAATCTGTTTCAACCGAAGGATTAGAGTTGGGAACACATGTATGCATAAACACTGGATTGATAAAGGTGTCTATTGTGCTGCACACTTTTTAAATGAGGAAGGAAATATATTATTTCACATAGGACTTCAGAGAACATTTGACATAACGATTGATTTTGTTACATACCCTGGCTGGAAACTTGCCATAAAGAGGTTTCTGCGTAATACGGGTTTCAAATTTTGTACTAACAATGTAACGAATCTCATGGCGTGCTTGCAGAAATCGTACGAAGCAAACAAGGGTTGCAAATTATGCTGTGTAATGTAAAACCCAACCGCTGCTCAAAATGGGAAGATAAACTTCAAAGAAATATACCGTGGCCGTCCTGTTTTCATCAACTAAGTAAAATTCATGACGTTAATAATGATTGGTTTCAGATGAGAATTAATGCCTAAAATAGTTGGAACAAATGTGATGCTTAAACAAGATAAGATGGGTGTGACCAACAACAATAAGTGCAGCTTTTGTCTAATTGCTAAAGACAATATAGAACTTATATTCTGGGAATGTACACATTGTCTAGTTAATCTACGGTTTTGATTGAAAGAGCAAGCAACAGGGGTAAATCTGGTGGCATTTGCTTCCGAAAAATATCCTTATTGTCACATATAAAATAGGAAAACCAAAGCCTAGTAGTGCATGTATAATTTTCGATTTGAAGCTGTGATAAATTCTCCTCATAATATTCAGACCATTTTGGCCTGCGGTAAGCAGATTGTCATTTGCTCAGAATGTCATTTGCTTCTGTGTCTCTCGCGCTGGACGTCAGAAAATAGCCACAATACGTCATAATTATTCTTTTGCTTCTGGTATTTTACATAACATTTTGAAAGCATGTTGACCTACATGTGCACTTGATAGATTATCCAGACCAAAACAGCGGTTTTGTCAATGCTTGAACAGTGTTCGGGAAAGGTTTTTGGATTTGAGCTCTGTTTACGCATTGAGATGGAAGAAAATTATAGACTGCCGAGATAGGACAAGTTTTTGTAAGTGGTGGACGGTCCTTGTTGATTTACCGACTGGCTGTAGGAGACGATTGTTGTTGCACGAGCACAATGTTTATCTTTTAATCCGCTTTGTAGAAAATATAGTACCACATTCTGGTCACAATTCTTACAAAGTTGGCATGACTGGTCTGCTGGGGGAAAGTAGTAACGGGTTCCGCAGTAAGTTCTAAGCCTCGTTCTCTCATTGCAAACTTTCCGTCTGACCACAATGAGGTACGATGCTGACAGGCGAAATGCACTATCATTCGAGTCTGACGAATGTAATTTCTTTCATTTTATAGTGTTATGATTGAAGTCTGATGTTAGCAGTCAAGTAAATGTTATTTGCTTCAGATGTCTTTCGTCGTCAATAGGGGTGCGTCATAAATTATTTTAACGATTTTGTTCAAAAGCCGGCTGTCTTTCGTTCCGTTGCTCAGCTTTAGTTTGTGGAGCAAACAAGAGAGTCACCATTCGATTTTTTCGCGTGGAATATTAGTTGAAGCGTTCTGACTGGCTGAAGCTTCTCGGAAACTTCTATTGTTGGCGTGGGACATTTCTCTTTCTAAAATGTGCGTAAAGAATTGCGTTTGTGGTCTCTTTTTAGCTGTAAGTTTTGCGCACAGCGTTTCCTTGATGCTGCCGTCGGTGCCATGAAAACCCCGAAAGCTGTTAGCCTAGCTACCTCTGCCACAGACAGTATGGCGTTCAGATTAAAGTGAACAAAACGAGCCACTCGCCGTTGATCATCACTAGTATGCTGAACACGCAACACAGAAACGACGAGTTGGATATTGAACAACGCGAGGAGCAAGTCTCTCCACAACATTCGGCCTAAAGTTTATATTGCCACGAATAACTACAATTTCGTCAAACCATATTGGTGCAGATGCTGCATCAAAATTTTAAGTCTAACACAAAGTGAAATGGATGATGATTGTAGTGCTAAACTATGGTTGCCGGAGCATGGAAGCGTTGGACATTCTCCGCCAGTTCATCGGTTGCGGCAGATCCAAGAACTTGTCGTAGATCGGGCATTACGTGGAGCGTTAGAATAGCACAAGCCCATTACCGTTGGTCGTGAATAGGAGATTAACAGAGCACACTGTGGCTGCTGTCCACCCCACCACGTGCATACCTGAACGGCTCAGAGAACCCGCAACCAGGGAAATTACAATAGTAGAACGACACGTAGGCAACACTTCTGAAGTAAATGCTAGAAACCCGTTTTTCAGCCGGTCGGGTGGTCAAGTGTGTCGAGGTTGTTGTTTTTTGTGTGTTTTGAGGGGTGGGGATTACCTAAGCCTAAACAGAATGGTTTTCAGCCTAGAGCACCAGTTTAATTTTGACATAATTATGTAAACTGACATGATATAGGAAACAATAACTCTGAAGCTGATGATATACATTGTCAGCGTTCATCTTGAGCGTTGATGCCACACGCCAATCTTATAGTATCTGCACATACACTCACACACACACACACACACACACACACACACACACACACACACACACACACACACACACACACACACACACACACACACACACACACACACAGTATTCAGTGGCGACAAAAGATTTTGCTATGCACGGGGCTCGCCTGTCATTGCTGCTAAATGACGTCACGCCAGTTCGGCGTAGGCCGGCATTCTGCGCCTTTTAACAGAAATAACTGTTGGTTACTCATCGATATAGCCTAATTTAAAAAACAAAGACAACAACTAGATTACAGACTTGCCTTTCAGTCTTATAATACACGCAGCCCGAACAATCGATCACTAGGAGTACATCATTTCTGATGACAATTGGGCTGGAAAATATGAACGCCGGAATGATCATATGATTTACTTGACACATTCCCTCAAAGATTTTTTTTTTTTTTTTTTTTTTTTTAAGAGAGAGAGAGAAAAAAGAAGAAGAAGAAGGGTATGGTTCATATGGGTGAAAACATGGACATTTTGCTCGTCTAGACAGGACACAGTGACCAGGCTCTGTGAGTGCTGGCGTTATCACCAAGAAGTAGTTGTTGTTTTTAATGTGTCAACGGTTCTTTGGCGTCACGGTTGCGTCACATTACAATCTGCTACACCAAGCTCGTTGAAAAACTCTGTCAATTCCTCATGAAGTTTGGCAGGACTGCCTCCATCCTCATGAAAACGTAGAAACCAATGAGTTCTTTTGTTTTCTCCATTTTGTTAGGCACACGTCAGCACATCATGTTCAGAACTCTATATCGGCTGCCTATTTCTGCTTGAAAATATACACACTAAGAAAGCAAAACATCAGCTTTTGTTTGATCGAATTATTTTGCAGGTTTTGAACATATTTTGAAAGTCATGTCTCATCTGTTATCCGAAAAGGTACAACGGTCGTATTACGTCACGCGATCTCTTTTTTCAAAGTAGGATTAGGCATTTTGTGTCCTATTTTATACATGATACTTTGTGTGCATACCCAATTAGAAATCTACCTCCTGCTACAGATTAAGACTGTCTGAATGTCTAATATTATTTGGTATTGATGATGACATCAAAACGGAGAACGTCATATTGTGAGAGGGAGGGGGAGAGAGAGAGAGAGAGAGAGAGAGAGAGAGAGAGAGAGAGAGAGAGAGAGAGAGAGAGAGAGAGAAACAAATAATAAAAAAATCATGATAGACGCTTGTCTGAAAACTGTGACAGTGGTAAAACATTTAATAGATGAAGAGGGAAATGTCTTTTGCTGATTTTCATGAACGGTTTCTAAACGTGGGATTGGATTTTCTCACTTATCACAGATTGGTTTCGTCAGTAATGACGTACCAGAAAGAAAAAACAACAACTAATTTGTGAGTGAGAATAGTGCTCCCCCTCTTGATTCAGACTCAAAACCGTGGTCAGCTTTTTTGAAACGGGGTTCAAGAGGAGTGTACTCAAATTTAAATGAATACAGTCAAACGCCCAAAAGTGTGTGCAAATGGAATCAGCTTTTTGCTGAGTTGAACTGGGGAATATTCTGTAAACCGATTCTAACAACAAAAGATACGCAACTCAGATGGTTTCAGTTCAGGATTTTGCAGACTTTTACCAACGGGACGTTATTTGTACTTGAGACACTTAACAGAAACTCCAAAGTGTGATTTTTGCAGCCATGAAGAAGAAACATTACTTCACTTATTTTGGGAGTGTCCAGCTGTCCAATCTTTTTGGTCTGATGTCAGTGCACTGATCAGTAGGGACATACAAGTAGAACTGAATATGCCTCTGATTCTGTTTGGCCTTGACCAAAATGTACAAACTGACAGAAGGTTTGACTTAATTATTTTGATGGCAAAATTCCATATTTTCAAATCAAAATAGGAAAAGGGAAAACCAAATGTTAACATTTTCATCCACTCATTAAAGCAAAGGGCAGTTATAGAGAAAAATTGCATCGCTGCTTCAGACCAAGAGGAAAGGCATGAGACACAACCGTTGTTACTTGCTGATCTTTTGTGTTTAGAGTAAAGTACGACTCTCTTTCCACCAACCACTGAAACTATGTGTGTGTGTGTGTGTGTGTGTGTGTGTGTGTGTGTGTGTGTGTGTGTGTGTGTGTGTGTGTGTGTGTGTAAGTTACATAAATTACTAGTTTGTTTAATATTCAGCGTGTTTATTTCAATAACTGTTCTTTGAGTTCTAAAATATACAATATGTGTTATTGTGTCATAAAAAAAATAAAAAATAAAAGAAAAAAGAAACTCCGTTTGATAACAAGAGGTACAAGGTTCAGAATGTTTTGCAGCATGATACGATTGCTGGCTTACGGGAGTAAGCTGCAGCGGAAAGCGATAAAAACAATAAATTATGTCATGTGAGGTAGTCATGGCGGAATTGTTTGGATAAAAATCAAAATCAAATAAATATGTCCTTTGGCAAAAACAAAACAAAACAACAAAAACAAAACAAAACGGAGAACGTTCTGGAGTTTATTCTACTACTGGAAAAACAATATCTGTATCAATGCAAAATACAAAAAC
>OY757555.1:745363-762863 GCA_963584105.1 Alviniconcha strummeri | reverse complement strand
TGTCTCGCACGTTACCGGTGGTGTCTTCTGAGTGTGTATCACGATATTGTTACTTGCTCACAATAGAATCTAAAGAACTTTCTTTGTTGCGTCTGTTTGGTGGAGAGCCACATTTTACCTTATTTTTAATGCTTGTTTGATGACATGAGAGTAGAAAATAAATTACAGTCATTTCTACAGCAGCGGTTGACGTGGTGTCTTAAAATGGTGTAACGTACGAGCACACAAAAGAATTATTTCTGTTAGTACCATTGACTTTCGGCCTACCCTAACGTATGAGTCCACATCAGCTGACTTGCGGCAGCAATGTTAGACATTTTTTTTGCGCTGTGTATGGTGTATTATTTGACTACAAAAGGGAAAGCTCTGTAGTGTCTTCAGTGGTGATGGATGTAACGCTCGTGAAACATATTTGTTCCCAGTCGGCTGAGTGTTTGTATGCAACCTTTCGTAACCAAACTTGGTAGTGTGGTGCACCACCATGAGCCGGAATGTCATTCTATCTTCAAGGTCAAGGTCACAGTGTGGGCTTATATAATCAAAATATGACGGTTTCTACTATATCTTTTATTAGTTCTAAACTAATGAGTCTTTTGTACCCAAACTCAATTTATTGGTAGATCATCATAAGCAAAGAAGCTGGGTCTTGTGAAAAGGTTGCTTGGCTGTATTTAAGGTCAAGGTCACAGTGAAGGTTCTGAACTTCAGTGAATATTTGCACGAATAATATCTCTGATCGATCAAACTTGTGTGGTGATGCATCTTCATCAGCCAGAGTATTATTCAGAAATATTTTGCTATGTTCAAGGTCAGAGCCACAGTCGTTTCTACTAGATTTTCAGAACTACTGAAACTTTTGCAATCCGAATTAGTTTGATATTACATCATCACAAGACAGGGTAAGACACCGTGAAAAGATTTTCTTGCTTTTACACATGGCGTGAGACGGGGAATATGGCTTGGGTGACTGTGGACTAGATTGCTGCCACATTTGGCCATCCCGATATCTAAAGCAGGTGTGAATACTGGTCCCAATCAAGAAAATGTGGAAAAAGCATTGCTTTTGTAATGAATATACTTGTTTCTTAGGTTTTGGGTCTGTGGTTCAAGTGCTTAAGTCTTATATCCATTGTACTTTTGATGATGTCTACATGACATGTGAGACAGATTACTAATTAAGTGCGATTGGTTATTCACATTAGGAAGCAAGAAACAAATATCCCTCTGACATGTATATTATATATATTAGGTTCAGAACAAGTTAGTCCAACACATCCCCCCACCCACACCCCTCCAAATTATTTTGGAAAAAAAAGAGCAAACTAAGGAAAAGAAATGTGTCATCTATTTCCAGCATGTCTGTACTTCGAAGAAGATATTTTAAAGCAAAATCGTTATGGAGGCGCGACAGTAATTATTATTATTTTTTTAATAAAAAAAGAAAAAATGATTTTTTTATATATTTTTTTTTAATGGCAGAAGTGGCAGATATTCCTTCATTAATTAGGAAATATTGTATAATAAAAAAGAAAAGAAAAAAAGGCAAGAGTCAAACTGGCTACTCTGACCCAAACTGACTCTGTTCGTGCATTTCTGGTGTCTTCTGTAACATGCGAGACACTAACCTATGACGTAACATAATGCACAATTAACCAAGTTCCTGTCACCCTGTCAATTTATGTCTTATATTTATGTACACAAGAGATGTCAAACTTTCATTTCCAAATAATAACATTAAAAAATTCACACTTTGAATTTTTACCCTCTATGTCACAGTTTTAACCAGTTTTCAGGAGAATGACTCTCTCTCTCTCTCTCTCTCTCTCTCTCTCTCTCTCTCTCTCTCTATCTCTCTCTCTCTATATATATATATCTATATATATATGTGTGTGTGTGTGTGCGTGTGTGTGTGTGTGTGTGTGTGTGTGTGTGTGTGTGTGTGTGTGTGTGTGTGTGTGTGTGTGTGTGTGCATGCGTGCGTGCGTGTGCGTGCATGTGTATCTACAGGGCAGTATGGACCTACACCATCAAAGTGAACAAGAACGACACAGGAAAAATCCTGGAATGCAGAGAGAGTGCGAGCTTTCATGGAACCAATGGAACAGTCCTGAATATTCCAGGTAAGTTCATAATTACATTTCTATCTTCTGCCTGCATACTCACACTCCGGACTTACTTCCAGTCGGCTGAATGTTCACCAGTCCCTTTATTACTGTATAGCTCTTTCACCCGAGTTCTGAGTCCCTGTGGACTCATCTTCATGTGTTGGGGACAGGCTGGGTTAAATCTCCAGCAATAAATTAATCAACTGAGCTTGACCACTCCACCACCCCCTCCCCCCGACCACTCCCTGTTACATTCCATTTATGCACTCGTGTGTGTGTGTGTGTGTGTGTGTGTGTGTGTGTGTGTGTGTGTGTGTGTGTGTGTGTGGTGTAAGAGGCATACATTTGTGTCAGTCTTGTAAAGCGCGGTGTGTTCACCCTGGCCGGTGAGATGGGTCGCCACAGAAATTACCACTATTATTATTATTATTATTATCCCCTTATACAAGGGGAAACATCCTTTCTTTCCTTTTCTGTGGTTGCAGTAGCAGTTCCAAATGAAACAACGGAAACGACAACGGAAACGACAACGGAAACGACAACGGAAACGACAACGGAAACGACAACGGAAACGACGAAGCGGCCGAAGCCGAAGCTGAAGGAGCCAGTTGGTGTGTGGCTGTGGGTCGCCCTCGGTTTGGCCGCTCTGCTTGTGCTGCTTGCGCTCTGCATCTGTTGTGCGCGATACTTCCTGTGCTTACCGTGTTTGGTTGCGCGTTCCTCAGAGGAAACCACCCAAGAGACGCCCCGAACGGAGGAGCCACATGGCGAGGAGTCGAACGTCAGCGGACAGGAGTCGAACGCAGCGGGCGAGTCGAACGCAGACCAAGAGACGCCGAACGAGGGGGCCGAGTCGAGCCCTGTGGCCGATCCGAGCGAGGCGGCCGAGTCGAGCCCTGTGGCCGAGCCGAGCGAGGCGGCCGAGTCGAGCCCTGTGGCCGAGCCGAGCGAGGCGGCCGAGTCGAGCCCTGTGGGCGAGCCGAGCGAGGCGGGCCAGTCGAGCGCAGACTATGACGTGCCCATCCTGACGGAATTGATACACGTGGCACAGATACTACCACTGGCTGAAGGCGTAGGGGCGAAGCCGGCTGAATAACAACAGGAGCAACAACAACAAAAAACAAAACAAAAACTGACGGCTTCAGACTACAAAAGCGAGGTGAAGAACACGAGATTACAAAAGCCAGATGAAGAACACGAGACTAAAAAAGCCAGATGAAGAACGTGAGCCGGTTGAAGAACAAAGGCCAGCTATTAAAGAAAAGCAAGAAGAAAAACAACACACGAAACACCAACAGAAGTAACAGCTGCTGCTACAGCAGCAGCAACGACAACAAAGACTGCGACAACAACAGCAACAACAACAACCCCCCCCCCCCCACACACACACACATACAAACACACACACATACAAACACACGCGCGCACACACACACACACACACACACACACACACACACACACACACACACACACACACACACACAACAGCATCAGCAGCAACAACAGCAACAGACACCACTGCACGGGGTTGACGTAGTAGCCCGCATTATAGTCAACCAAAAAATAGTCGGAGTAAAAACAACTAGAAAAACGCTTCACAATGTGCTGTTTACTATGTTGTTGTTTTTTCCCCATAACTTTGTTATCCATTTTTTTACCTGTGGTTAATTAAATCTTTAGTGACTTGTGTTTTGAACTGGTGCAGAACTTTGACTGTGTGTGATTCGTTCTGAGGTGACCCTGTGCGGTTGACGAGACGTCAAAATCCCAAAACTGAAAAACACCAAAGATAGATACGCAAAGATAGTGCATGCGGCGATTTGGGATGAAACGGAAGTCAACTGGCGCCACCAAGCGGCTGTATTGCACAGGATGGCGTCCCAACCGAAGGTTCGACTTGTTGGTGGCACCGCCTGTAGCACCATCAACTGCACCAACAGGCGATTCACGTGTCCCGGAAAGTCGTTCTATTCGTTCCCAAAGGAAGGAGCAAGGTAAGTGAGATATTTCTGGTACCTTTTAGTCAACCTTTTTTTATTTTATTTTTTTATCAGAAATTTACTGAAACAATTCTGCACTTGGTCTGTCTGACATCACACACTGTCATCTTTCTTAACAGACTACTGCCTTGTACGCCGATTATAGCCATATTCCGATGACTTGACTGTTTCTCTGTGGCGTGGTTTATCAGTGTGGATGTCAGGTGAACTAAATTTTGGTTGTTTGCATGCCTTAAGGTTCGAATCAGGTGGCGTTGCTATCAGCTTCGACCAAGATCTCTCAACTCTTCAGCTACACACCCCGCCATGTGTACGAAAGCGCGCCGTATAGCGTCTGAGCGAAAGCAAAGATCGTAAGCATATTTTTCAGAAACGTCTTCAATTTGTGTGAGAGATACTCAGATAGGCTTTTCAGTTTCACATATGCCGCCTTCTTTGTTGTTGTTGTTTATAAAGGAGCTAGCAGATGGTAATTGGTAGGTGTTATAATGTGTAATGCGGTGTTGAAAACATCTGACAGAATGCTAGTGCCAGCATCCCATAGCTTCATGTGTTACTGTGCACAAGGGCAACATCAAAGGGACTGTTGCCGCACGTTTTGTCGCTACGGCGCGTTTTGTCACTAAGGTGACAAAACGTGCAGCGATGCCTGCACGTTTTGTCACCAACAAGACAGTGACAAATCGTGCAGGCATTGTACCTGTTCTTTCATTTGGATATCAGTACATGTGATAGTGATAGTGTGTGTGTGTGTGTGTGTGTGTGTGTGTGTGTGTGTGTGTGTGTGTGTGTGTGTGTGACAGAGAAAGAAAGATACAGAGATTGAGAAGGAAAGAGAGATAGAGACAGGAGGGAGAGAGACACACAGTGAAGAACAAAGACAGAAAGAACAGAGAGAGACAGAGCGTCAGCGAGTGTAATGTAAGTGAGTGAAAGAGAGAGAGGGAGAGAGACAGATACAGAGAAAGGAAGATAAACAGTCACACAGAGAGAGGGAGGGAGAAAGAGCGAGACAAAATCAGGTTAGGCACATATTATATGCTACAAAATGTACAAGACGCTGCATAGACTGAAACACCACAACAAAGTTAGTCACGTTTACCTTCTGTTTCATCAACCAATACCAGCCATTCAATCAGACAATGGTATTATACCTACGGGACATCCACAACACACAGTCAAACCACATTTTCACTCAGCTTCTATATCTATAGTCATATTTCAAACAGCTCATAGAGGTATGGACAGCAGTAGCCTCGTAGTCTACTCAAAGCAACACAGAATTTCAGTTTAGAAGCGATTGAGGTGGGGATAATAATTAAAAACACGTGCAACATAACACACTCGCGGGCGCTGCCACGGACAAATGCACACACACACACACACACACACACACACACACACACACACACACACACACACACACACACACACACACACACACACACATCGAAGGAAGGGAAAGACAAATTATAGTGTTGCTGGCGAAGGGGTGACAACACGTGCAGTGAGTGGACCTTTCGGCACGTTTTGTTACTACGTAGTGACAAACGTACCTGAGTGACAAAACGTGCAGGCAGTGCGATGTCAAAACGTGCTGTAGTGGCAAAACGTGCCGCAACAGGGACTACCGGTTTGGAATGCGTGTGTAGTATATAGGTGCTACTTGTGTGTTTATATTGAGTTTGTAAATTTGACTGGAGATGGAGTATAATGCTAGTTTTAAGATGCATTTTAAAGAGTATTGACTTGTGACACTGTTTGATCAACTCGAGGTGACCCTCTGGGTTAACAAAACTTAAAACTGAACTTACGATTTTCAGTTCTGACAACTTTGAAATATTTTTGACATGAGCTCGGTGGCAAAAGCTAGATAATAAGTTAAACTTCCTTGTTTGTATTTATTCTGTTTTCTTGTAGGTTTTTGTCTAAATTATGAAAGAGGTATAGGGTATATTTAAACTTGGTTTTCGATTTAAGAACTAAAGTAATTGGCATTTGAAAGGATAAAATCATTGATGTTATCATTTAACCCCCTTTTTTCATTGTCTGTTGGCTATAATAAATTATTTATTATTTGTTTATTTAGTGTGTTTATTGCTTTCGTCATAAGTAATTAGTTAAGCTATTCATCACCCATACATTATTACATAAAACGTGGCATCCATGACTGCTGTCATGTGCTGTCTCTGTCTCTGTCTGTCCGCCTGTCTGTCTGTCTGTCTCTATCTCTCTCCGTGCACTCATTTATTTTGCGTAATGTTTCTGTCAGTGTTTCGTCTGTTTCCACTGAATTGATGAATTCGTGTCATAGAATACAGCACGACGGAATCCATGCTGTCTATTCATGTGTACTTTTATTCATTGTTTTTGCTATAATTATGTTCTGACACACGCTCACTTTTTCTTGCCTATCTATTTTCTCTGGCTGTTTTGGGATCTCTTTCCTTACATCCAGTCTTCTGCTTATTTACTCTTTCTGTTTCCTCTTGGAGTTCACACACACACACACACACACACACACACACACACACACACACACACACACACACACACACACACACACACACACACACACACACACATACACAAAGTCACACCTTTACGTGTTTGCGCATATCTAAACAGGCCAGAATGACTTGCTTTCTTCCGATCAATATAGACGTCTCATCGCTCTCAAACAGGCCCACCACACTAACCCATATGACTGTATGAAATTAATCATGTTTAGAAATCACAGGACTCGCAAGAACAAAACAGAAAGAAAGCAACAAATCAAAAGTAACACCACACCCACAAATTTCGAAAACACCACACCGCGTTAGGTGCAGCTGTTTCCCCCGATACATTGTGCACAGCTGTCGCTTGGGGTGCTTTGCGTAAGGCGATCTACGCGTTTTCCAGTGTAGCTGTGCAGGACGGACTTTCTTTGTGTAGCTTACGATCTTTGATAGAAAGGAGGGGTAAAAATTGATTCAGAAATAGCTATTGATGGTAAGAATGACAAAACCAGTCAAAAGAACTAAGGAAATGTACACAAGAAAAGAACGCGGGAATAAACGCATTTTGTCATGCGCTATTTCTCCTACAGGAGCCAACAGCCCGTTGAACGAAAGCAACGAAGAAGAATGAAGCATAACGGTGTTTATATTTTCATAGCCTTTTCATTTCCTTCAAGATCATGCACTCTAAGCAAAACAGATTTATAGTTCCTGCCATTTATCTTCAGAAGACCAAAACAAAAGAAAATGAACGGTTAGCTCGATTGATAAGAGACCGACAACGCAGATACAGATCGCGGCTGTTAAACCTGTGTGACTGTCGTATATATTGTGAAGCAACACAGGTATGTTATATGGAGGATGAAGGGAAGTAACCCATGCAATACTAATGTTACTGGAGGAACAAGGGTGATCGTTGCTGAATAAAACATGTCTCCCCACATGGCTGTTTCGGTTTGATATGTTCGCCCACATAAAGATATAACATGGTGTCAGAAGTGGGATGTGTTTCAATCCAGAAGCATCCTGATGAACAGAACCCATATGAAGCCAGATAAGTACACAGATGAACAGTAAAATGGATATTGCGTCAAGTAATCCTAAATTTAATTGGGATAGTGCTGATCTGGTGGGAGAATGGACAGCATGTAGAGTTCATGTTCAAAGGTCCATTGAGGGCGAATAACGAAGAAGAGCGATGCTGTTATCTGATGCTGTGGGTAGGCGAGAAAGGAAGAAGAATATTCTCCACATGGGAAATGACTGATGCACAACAGAAAGTTCTGCAAGTACTATGATAGGTTCCAGGCCTACGTACAACCCAAATCAAACCCAATTTTTGCAAGATACAAACTGCACAGCAAGATTCAAGAACCAGGTGAAACTGTCCAACAGTTCGTAACCGCATTAAAACTGCTGGTGAAAGACTGAGTATGGACAAGCAGAAGATGACATTGTGCGAGACAGAATCGTGTTTGGCACAAAATCCGCCAAAGTGCGTGAGAAGCTCATTGACACTGGTTCAGATTTAACTCTAGAAAGAGCGATAGAGGTAGCTAGAGTGGACGAAGTTTTAGTTCAGCAACTCAAACAAATGACAGATGAAACTGAACAAGGTGTACATGCAGTGAAGAAGAAGAACTGGAGACACAAAGACTCGAAGTCCAATGCAGCTACACATACATGTGGTAGATGTGGTAGGCAACATGGTGATGCTCCCTGTCCAGCAATGGGTAAAGTCTGCCGGAAGTGTAACGCAAAGAATCACTTCGAGAAGATGTGTAGGACAAAGAAGAAAGTGACCAATCGCTCACACAAGCAAAGAGTGAACACAGTTGATGACTCTGATAGCTCAGACACAGAATACTTTGTTGGGACAATAAATCAGAAAGACATTAGTGCTATGAACACAGGCTGGTACAAAACCATAGAGGTTGAAGGGGTCAAAGTGAACTTTCAGCTAGACACAGGTGCTAAGTGCAATATCATTTCGCACAGAGTATTCAAAACACTCAGTCGAGTCAGTGACAAGAAGATGACAAAGTCAAGAGCAAGACTAACATCATATTCTGGACATCACATCAAGACACTAGGGACAACAAACCTCACATGTGTTTGCAAGAATGTAGAACACAATGTCAATTCTTTTGTGACAGAAAAGGACAGCGCAGCAATCCTAGGTGTTGAGGCGTGCCAGAGACTATGGCTTATTGAGAGACTTTGTTCAGTTGGTGTTGATATCACAGAAGAGTACGCAGACTCATTCAAGGGATTAGGTTGTCTTCCTGGAGAATACAAAATCAAGCTCGAACCAAGTGTTCCACCTGTGGTACATGCTCCGAGAAAGGTACCAGTAGCACTCCATGATCGTGTCAAGGAAGAACTCCAGAGGATGGAGAATGATGGCGTGATCAAGAAGCAAGAAGAGCCAACAGACCGGGTAAACAGCATGGTCATTGTAGAAACACCCAAGAAACAGAATCTGCATAGACCCAAGAGACTCGAACAAAGCGATCAAGCGAGGACATTTCCCCATGAAGACGATTGAAGAAGTCGTACAGAACATGCCGGGAGCAAAGGTGTTTTCAAAACTTGATGAAACTTCAGGTTACTGCCAGTTGAAACTTGACGAAGAAAACTCCAAACTGTGCACGTTCAACACTCCATTCGGACGTTATCGCTTCCTTCGTGTTCCATCTGGCATTGTCTCGGCAAGCGAAATATTTCAGCGAGTGATGTCTCAGATGGTCGAAGACATTGATGGAAGTGAAGCCATCAGGGACGATATAGTAGTGTGGGGAAATACCAAGCAGAACACGACATGCGCCTGAAGCAGGTCATGGACAAGGCAAAGGCATGTGGTCTGAAGTTCAACAAAGGCAAGTGCAAGTTTCGACAGAACCAGTTTTCGTATGTCGGACATGTATTGTCTGGGGAAGGTCTGAAAGCAGATCCAGAGAAGATCAGAGCAGTTCAAGATATGAAGCGACCGCAGAGCCAGAGAGAACTGATGACATTTCTCGGATTCATCCAATATCTGAAGAAGTTCATGCCCAACATGGCAGACATCAGTGCTCCTCTCAGAAAACTGACAGAGAAGGATGTTGAGTGGAAGTGGACTGAGACCGAAGAGAAAAGTTTCAACAAGCAGAAGAAACTGGCAACAGAAGCTCCAGCACTCAGATTCTACGACCCTACATTACCTGTCACACTCTCAGTAGACTCGTCATCTACAGGTCTTGGTTGTGTCATCATGCAGGAAGGCCAACCAATGGCATACGCCTCACGTACACTAACTAAAACGCAACAGAACTACGCACAAACTGAAAAAGAGACACTGGCAGTCGTGTTTTTGGGTGCGAAAAGTTCCATCAGTTTGTGTATGGTCGAACTGTAGAGGTAGAAATAGACCACAGACCCATGCAGTCAATCTTCAACAAACCACTACATCAAGCGCCAGCGAGACTCCAACGCTTTCTGCTGCAACTACAGAAGTATGACCTGCAAGTGACCTACAAGCCAGGAAAGTACTTGTACGTCGCTGACACTGTGAGTCGATCGTACCTCCAAGAGACAAAAGAGCAAGTTGTCTCAGAGACGGAGATAAATGCGATCAACCCCAAGTCGTATTTACCCATCTCACCAGAAAAGTACGCACAGTTCCAACGGGAAACGGCAAAAGACTTGGAACTGAAAGCCCTGAGCAATGTGATTCTCAAAGGATTGCCCGACAACAGAGAAGATGTATCTCCAGCTGTCAGACAGTACTGGTCTTACAGAGATGAAATCACCTGTCTGGACGGTTTGCTGTTCAAGGGAGATAAGATCATAGTACCCAAAACACTTCAGTCGGAGATGTTGGAGAAGACCCACGAGACACCTGGGCATCGTCAAGTACAAGAATAGAGCAAGGCAAGTCTTGTTCTGGCCAGGAATGTCTGCACGCATAGAAGAGACTGTTGCAGCCTGTGCATTATGTGCAGAACACTCGAGAGCAAACGCCAGGGAGCCATTGATTCCGATGGAGATTCCAGAACGACCTTGTCGAAGGTCGGAGCAGATCTTTTTGAGTTCAACAACCAACACTATCTGCTCATAGTGGACTACTTCTGAAAGTGGCCAGAAATCTCCAAACTGGACAATCTGTCAGCCAAGAACGTTATTTCATACATGAAGAGTCAGATCTCCAGGTATGGAATTCCCGATGAGCTGATATCCGACAATGGACCTCAGTTTGCTTGTGACGAATTTGCTCAGTTCATGAAGGACTACAACATCAAACACACAACATCCAGTCCTTACCACCCGCAAGCAAACGGGCAAGCTGAAAGAACTGTACAAACTATCAAACGCTTACTGGTGAAGGCGAAAGATCCTTACAAAGCACTACTTGACTACAGAAACAGTCCTCTAGACACTGGATTCTCTCCTGCTCAACTGTTCCTGGGCAGAAGGCTGAAGACAATTACGTTACCGACAACATCTAAACTCCTACAACCAGGACATGGCAGTTCCAAGGAGCGTCGCACAGAAAAAGTTTCTCGTCAGCAGAAGCAGAACTTCTACTTCGACAAGGAGGCGAGCGGAAACCTGTCGACATTTCGAGCCGGTGATCCAGTCATGATGAAGTTTGGGGACACCTGGAAGAGAGCTGAAGTAGTGACTCCTCACTCGACTCCCAGATCCTATGTAGTCAGAGATGAGCGTAAACAGTACAGAAGAAACAGGAAGATGCAGTGGTTGCCTCAGGAGACAGTGATTTTCCAGTGACTGTTCCATCACAGAGTGAAACAGAATGGGTGGCTAATCAAACAAGTGGTCAGACTCCATCACAATCAGATGACAACAGTCAAATGGTCAGAAAAGAAAATGTGGTGAAAATCAGATCAGGCAGAGTTGTCAAAATTCCGGCTAGGTTTCGTGGTGATGACGCGTAACGTCTACCATAAGTATGCGCATGGACTGTGACCAGTTGTCTAGTGATTGTGATGAAGAACTGAATTAGGACAGTGAAGTGCTGTTTGATCAGTATTATTTTTACTGTAAATTAATAATTGAGTATTTGATCAAAGTGATTGTGTTTTACACTACAGAGACAGATAAGTTTCAAAGGACTGAATTTTCATACATAAGCGAAACATTATATGATAGAATGTTTATGAATGGTAATGGGTGTCACTAAAGAAAAGTGAACACTGAAAACTGTTCATAGTGCAAAGACATTGCAGATGCATAAGAAGTTTAGTTCTGATTTAAATTAGTTTCTGTTTGAAAGTGATATGATTTTTATTTTTACAAACACTGAAACAAGAACTCTTATAAGGGTAGTTACATGATGTGATTTTATATTTTAATTGTTTAGAAGTGTTTTCACATAGTATATGAACATTGAAATCAACAAATTTCAAATTATTCAGTTTATCAAAATGTTCAGCAATAATTTTAAGCCCACAGAATGTTAATAGATGTAAGAAACAAACAAAATAATATTTTGTGTGAAAGAACAAAGAATAATTATTGTTGTGTGAATGGATCATAGTGAAAAGTCTTAATGTTTTTCGTGGTAAAAGAAACAGTTGCAAGTTTATTGTTTTGATAAGTGTATGGTTTATTTGGTCAATTTGGATCAAACGAATTTGCTCTATATAGAGGATGCAAGGGAAGTAACCCATATAATACTAATGTTACTGGAGGAACAAGGGTGATCGTTGCTGAATAAAACACGTCTCCCCACATGGCTGTTTCGGTTTGACATGTTCGCCCACATGAAGATATAACAGTGATCATACAGGAGGAGATATCAAAGATCGTAAACTACGCAAAGGTAGTGTATGAGGCGATCTGGGATGAAACGGAAGTCAACTGGCGGTACCAAGCGGCTGCATTGCACAGGATGGCGTCCCAACCGAAGGTTCGACGTGTTGGTGGCGCCGCTAGTTAACAGGTCCCGGACACGTGTCCCGGAATGTCGTTCTGTTCGTTCCCAAAGGACGAAGTACAAGGTAAGTGATACATCTGGTACGTTTTAGTCAACCTTTTGATCAGAAATTTACTGAAACAATTATGCATTATTATTAGCCAATCAAAAGAGACCACATAGGGATAAGATTAATAACCCACCATGATGATAGTAAACAGAATTGCATGGTTATGTCCCTTTTACTGCATGCCCATGCTATTTCAATGCAGTTACCACATGAGCTCAGTGGCAATAGATTAACAAGTTAAACTTTTTTGTTTGTATCCATTTTTGTTGTTGTTGATTTCTGTCTAAATTATGAAAGAGGTATAGGGTAGATTTACATTTGGAACTTGGTTGTCGGTTTAAGAACTAAAGTCACTGGTATTTGAAAGAAGAAAATCATTTATGTTACCAATCTCACACTTTTGTTTCATTTTTTTCCCCATTGTTGACTATAAATTATTTATCCGTTTATTTATTTAGTGTGTGGACTGCTTTCTTATAAGTAATTAGGTGAGCTATTCGTAACCCATACATTTCTTGTTTTAGATTGCGCTAGCAGTCATTCTGTTTCAGATTTCTGTGTTTGGATCTATACATTTTTACACCAAGTGGCATCTATGACTGCTGTCATATACTGTCTGTACTGCGCGCGCGCGCGCACATACACACACACACACGCGCACGCACACACACACACACACACACACACACACACACACACACACACACACACACACACATACACACATGCATTAAGCTTGAAGTATTTTGTAACTGACTCAAAATGTTGTGTTTAGGGCCTACGCACACACACACACACACACACACACACACACACACACACACACACACACACACACACACACACACACACACACACACACTTGCTTTCTTCTGATCAATATAGACCTCTTATCACTCTGAAACAGCATACAACTGATACATTGCGCACAGCTGCCGCTTGGGGCGCTTCGCGTAATGCGATCCATGCGTTTTACAGTGTAGCTGTGTGGGACCCACTATCCTTGTGTAGCTTAATTTACGATCTTTGGAGATATGGAGAGGCTGTATGCACAAGTTTAGAAATCAGCTATATGGGATGTTACTCATGGACACGTAGCCTAACAGGAAAGTCTCAACACAGACAGGAATTAATTAGCGCTCGAAATACGTAACACAAATACAACATCAAAGACCTGAGTCTCCCACGGTAACTCTCACCTGGCATGCGTGTAAATACAAGGTACATAAACTCCACCGTTTTGGGATCTCTTTCCCTACATACAGTTTCTGATACTTTTTATATATTTCTTATTACGGTACCTCAGACTAAATTATACTGCCGCAACAATGACTCATGTGCCTCTGGAGGAGTTTCTGTACCTAGTATTTACATGCATGCAAGGCGAGAGTTACCGTAGGCGACTCAGGTCTTTGTTTTTGTATTTATGGACTAGTCAATCTACGGCCAAATGAGGTATAAAATGAAAAAGTCAGCAACATACGTTTTTTGAGCTGTGTTACACTTGGGTATGCCCACAAAGTATAATGTATAAAATAGGACACGAAATTCCTAATCCTACTTGGAGAAAACGAGGTCGCGTGACGTAATACGACCGTTATACCTTTTCTGATGACAGATGAGACATACCTTTCGAAATATGTTCAAAACCTACCAGATACAGATAAAGCTGATGTTTTGTTTTCTTAGTGTGTATATTTTCAAGCAGAAATAGGTAGCCGATGTAGAGTTCTGACGTCATTCATTACATGATGTTCTGACGTGTGCCTAACAAAATGGAGCAAACAAAGGAACTCATTGGTTTCTGCTTATTTATGAGGATGGAGACAATCCTGTCAAACTTTATGAGGAATTACAGAGTTTTACATCGAGCTTGGTATGCAGATTGTAATGTGATGCTACCGTGACGCCAAAGAACCGTTGACACCTGAACAAGAAAAAACAACAAGTACTTCTTGATGATAACGCCAGTACTCACAAAGCCTGGTCACTGTGTCTGATCTAGACGAGCAAAATGTCCATGTTTTCACCCACACACCCTACAGTCCAGACTTAAGGTGTTTTTTCTTTCTTTCTTTTTCCCCGGTGATGAAGCAGAAACTGGTAGAACGGAGGTTTTTAATGGATACATGGTCTGTCAGCATCTGTCGTTTCAGAGCTCATGAATTTTCCCCTCATCGTAGTACCAGAGGGAATGTAAGGCGTAACTGAGAAAGTAGAAACTGCATAGCAAGAATGGAATAATACTTCGAGGGAATGTGAAAGTGTCAATTAAATCATATGATCATTCCGGCGTTTATGTTTTCAGAAATGGTGTACTCCTCGTAATGCACCCCAAAGCGGGGTGCTTGTATTATAGGACAGCGAGGCAAGTCTGTACTTTAGTATTACTTTTATTTTTTTTAATCAGGTTATATCGATGAGTAACGAACACTTATTTCTGTTAAAAGGCACAGAGTACTGGCCTACGCCGAACTGGCGTGACGCCATTTTGCGCGGTCAGTGAAATAAATGAACGGCAATGGCAGGCGAGCCCCGTGCGTAACAAAATATTTTGTCGCCACCGAATGCTGATGTGTGTGTGTGTGTGTGTGTGTGTGTGTGTGTGTGTGTGTGTGTGTGTGTGTGTGTGTGTGTGTGTGTGTGTGTGTGTGTGCGTGCGTGATTGCGTGCGTGCGTGCGTGCGTGCGTGTGTGTGTGTGAGATCAAAAGCTGATACTATAAGATTGGAATTTGGCATGAAGGCACAAGCTGAACGAGTCTGTATTTCTTACAAACACTGTGACACTATTGCAAGCAGACCTGACTGCCGCCAGAACGCTGACAGTTATGTATGCGATCATCCACCTTCAGTGTGTAATGGTTGACTGGGCGTAAAACACCAAATTACTTACTTACTTACCTTCAGCGTTGTTCTTTCCTATATCCTGTCAATTAACATAATTATGTCAAATTAAACTGGTGCTCTAGGCTGGAAACCAGTCTGTGTAGGCTTGGGTAATCATTACCCCCACCCCACCCCAAATAAACAAACAAAAATCGATACACCTGACCACCCGACCGGCCTAAAAACAGGTTTCTAGCATTCACTTCAGAAGAGTGAGTATTGCCTATGTGTCATTCTACTCTTGTAATTGTCATGGTTGTGAGTTCTCTGTGCTGTTCAGGTATGCACATGGTGGTGTAGACAGCAGCCTCTGTGTGCTCTGTTATTCTCCCAATCCACGACCACGGGTAATGGTCTCATGTTCTAACACTCGTCAACAATACCCGATCTACAAGTCATTGAAACTGCCGCAGGCGATTAACTGGCGGACGATGTCCAGCACTTCCATGTTCCGCGAACCATAGTTTAGCAGTATGATGATCATCCATTTCAGATTATACACGGCCCACCTTGACCTTGACTGTAAAGTTTGGTGCAGCATCTGCACCAATATGGTTTGAAGAAATTGTAGTCCATCGTGGCAGTAGAAACTGTGCATTCTTCAGGCCGAATCTTGTGGAGAGACTTGTTCCTCTTGCTGATCAATATCCAACTCGTCGTTTCTGTGTTATGTGCTCAGAATACTAGTGATTATCAACGGCGAGTGGCTCGTTCTGTTCACTTCAGTCTGAACGCCATACCTGCCTATGGCAGAGGTAGATATGCTGTTTTCGGGGTGTTCATGGCGCCGACGGCAGCATCAAGGAAACAGTATGCGTAAAACTTAAAGCTAAAAAGCAAACACAAATGCAATTCTTTAAGCACATTTTAGAAAGAGAAATGTCCCACGCCAACAATAGAAGTTTCCGAGAAGCTTCAGCCAGTCAGAACGCTTCACCTAATATTCCACGCGAAAAACTCGAAAAGAGACTCTTGTTTGCTTCACAAAAAAAAGCTGAGCAGCGGAATGAAAGACAGCTGGTTTTCGAACAAAACCGTTAAAATACAGTGAAACTCTGTTATAGCGAGAGCGGACGGCCCAGGCACATTTTCTCGCTATTGCCGAGTTCTCGTTATTCCCAAATGACGAATTTACCAAGGGAAACAAAGGGAAATAATCTTGGCGAGAACGCCAACGGCACCGTGCGCACTCGAGCCAGACGAAGATGAGAGGAGGGAGAGGTGGGAGGGGGAGAGGAGATTACACACCGCACAAGGACGCGCCTTTCGTTGTTTTTCTTTGTTACCGGCCTCCACGAGATGTGCCCTACCGGGAACTTGACGACGAGGTGGGGGTGGGGCGAGTGGCGAGAACTTTTGTGACCAGGAAGGATAGAAAATCTCTCGTTATTACCGAGATGATTATCCACTAACTCTCGTTAAACCCAATTGTTTTTTCTTAAAGATTAAGAAGGATAAAAAAACGGGGATTGAAAAATGTCTCGTTACTACAGTGTTCTCGTTATTACAGTTGTCGTTATTAATGGACTCCACTGTAATTCATGACGTGTGCCTATTGACGACGAAAGGCATCTGCAGCTGCAATCAAATGAAGCAAATAACACTTACTTGAATGCTAACATCAGACTTAAGTCATAATGCGATACAATGAAAGAAATTACATTCATCAGACTTGAATTATCGTGTATTTCACCTGTCAGCATCGTACCTTATGGTGGTCAGACGGAAAGTTTGCGATGAGAGAAGGGGCTTAGGGCTTACTGCGGAACCCTTCACTACTTTCCCCAAACAGACCAGTCATTCCAACTTTGTAAGAATTGTGACTAGAATGTGTTACCATACTTTCTACAAAGCAGATTAAAAGATAAACATTGTACTCGTGCAGCAATAATCGTCTGCTACAGCCAGTCGCTAAATCAGAAAGGACCGTCAATCACTTACAAAGACGACCCACTCGTCCTATGCGATCTCTGCAGTCTATAACTTTATTCCAGCTCAATGTTTAAACAGAGCCGAA
>OY757555.1:710363-740363 GCA_963584105.1 Alviniconcha strummeri | reverse complement strand
AAAGTATGGTTTTATAATATATCTTTTTGACATATAAACCAACTGAGCTTACCCACTTCTTTTTCTTTTGTTTTTGTGTCTGTTTCTTTCTTTATGGCCCTATCAGCTGTATTTCATTCCATACATTCCCATGACAGCTCTCTGCTTCCTCGCTTTGTTCTTCCTGTCTTCTTTCTGCTTTTTGGTCCCATTTGGGTTGTGTTTGTATTACTTAAGTAGATAGTTCATGTGCTATCCTCATACACATTTTCAGATTCCTTACCATGAAATACAAGTGTAACAGTATGAATGCAGTAGATGTGAGAAAAACACAATCACATCAACTGGCCTTGTCACCAGCATATTCTTATCTCCAGCACATTTGGATAATGTGTGCAGTGAGGTGATGGACAGAGGTTTGTGTGAGAAGTAAGTTAGCAGAGCTGGTACAGTGGTAGCATTACTTTATGATGAGTTGTCAATGTAACTGATTTGTTTTCAGGTCATCTCTGATGCAGATCTGAAATTTATCAATGTTGTGGCAAGATGGCCTGGGTCAGTGCATGATGCCAGAATCTTGAGGAATTGTCCTGTTTGCTGCCTTTGAAGGAAACGGGCCTCCCCTGGATGGACTCCTTGGCAAGCGGATATATGATTAGACCCTGGCTCATGACACCTGTACTACGTCCAACAACTCAGCCACAAAGGCGGTACAACTTTGCCAACAGTTATACACGTACAACTGTGCAGCGAAGCATTAGTGTGGCAAAACAGAGGTGGCATTGCCTCCGCTGTGGTCTGCGTCTTCAGCCACAAAAGGCATGCAAGGTTATCCGGGTTTGCTTCACGCTGCACAACTGTGCCAGACATCTCAAACTCCCATCTCCTCCTCACGATTCTGGGAAGATGGCGATGCTGGTGATGAAGAAGATGATGAAAACCCACCTCTTCTTCTCTGCATACTGATCTGTCATTTACTGATCCATCACCAGTAAATGCAAGTATCTATAGTGTGTGTGCGTGCGTGCGTGCGTTTGTCTGCATGTGTGATGAAATGGGTGTATCCTTATGTCTTTGTAAGCGCTCTGGGCTCTTACGAGATGGGGCGCCATAAATAGTCTACTATTATTATAAAATGACCACCAGAATGGAACTGAAAGGGCAAGAACAGCAACTGGGTATAGGAACCGAGAGAACAATCATCAATGACAACTTCTCATGAGGTAAATTGTCAAGTAACTTGCAAACGTGCTTTTGTTGCTTTAAAGTCTTTCTGACTGAGGTATGTTTAACATAATATTATTAGGGAGGAATGTGCACATGTGCATGCATGCATGTGCGTATGTATGTACACATGCACATGCAAGTGTGTATTTGTCTTTGTGTTTGATATCTGGGCTGAGATATCTAACTAAATGACACTCTTTTAAAAAACACTTTCAGAAACTATTTTCACATATTTTGTTTACAAAACGGTCTCAATCTAGACGAACAGTCACTACATGAGGAATATGAATTTTGGAACTTTTTCCGAAGTGCTGAGGGCGACAAAAGCCTTATTCAATAAGCATTAAGTAGTGCATCATTCTTAACAATAGTGAAGATTCATGTAAATTGATAGTGTTTTCTTCTAAAACCTTATCAAAGTGAAACACACGCACAGAAAGAAACTTGAATAAATATATGCTCTCTAAGAATTACTTTTGTCTGCTGTATCATGTTCCAGTTTCTGAATGCACAGTACAAGTTCCCTTTTCTCTAGCTGCATCAGTTCTACTTTGGCTTGTGTCTCCAGTTCAAGATTCTTTTCTTTAATTGTATTAGTTCAAGCTTGGCTACATTCAAGGCAGTTGCAGACTTGAGCCACTTTTCGATGAGCACCTTTTCATCCTCCGGATCTGATTCTTCACCTTGCTGGTCACAGATCCTTTTTTGTTTTTGGTTTACAGAATGCTCGGGTGCGCTAAGCTTGATGATGCTGATGGGCTGGTCATCGGATGTGGACTTGCTCTTGGATGTGGTCTTCCCAGTTGGATTTCTGGCGCTAACAGATGTCTGGTTATGATTCTGAAGTTGGCTGGAGCATGAAGAACGGCTGCTGCCTGCTTGCTGTGACTAGCCACCATTGTGAGAAGCACGATATTCTGAAACATTTTTTATGAAAACCTTACTGTTATTTTATACACCTCAAAGTGAACTGCCTGCTGTGTCATGAAGTTACAACTTTCAGGGAGAACATTCTGGATGTTTTTGGTGAACATTAACTTCCCACCCCTACCCCCCACAACATGCCAATTCTCTCTCTCTCTCTCGATCTGTATCTATATATATGTAGGGGAGTGGGGTGGGGAGTTGAGGGAAGCAGGTTGGAAGCATGGACGAAGAGCCACAAGTCAGAGGTTGCTATAACATAACTTTTATTTGTACACCAACCAACCAGGAAACAGTGTCTGTTGGAAAAGACACAAGCAAACAAAACATTTAGAACATAAAAGCAAATGTATAAAGTATAAACAACAGCAATTATCTAATAACTACAGTAACCATGTAGTTTACCTGTAGCTTACTATAATACATGACAAAATGATTAATAATCAAGCACATGACGTGTGTGCATGACTTGCACTTAAAACCCATATCTCACAGTATCGCGGTGAGTATACAAGAGACGGCCAGTCAATTAACTGATGAACTCCCAGTATAATAGTATACAATAAAGTAACAGTGAAAAATACTCATTCTTAACTAAACAGGAAGAGTCAGATAATCATTACAGCAGTTCCACTTAAGCACACAACGAGACGGATAGTGACACGGGTGGCACTTGGGACCAAGCCGTGAGCGGGAGGAAGTCAGTCATAACCTGACCGGCTCCAGCCTCGTTACTCAAGGCGTCACTGTTACTGACTAGCAGAGCATATCTGTGAACAACGTCAAGCGTCTTACTGACGCGGGTAGCGCATCAAGAATCTAAGCTGTTGATCTGGCTGCGCCTGTGTGCTCGGTTAGTGAACAGAGACAAAGACCATATTACCACCACTGACTCGCATCACCGGCCAGGTCGGGTACACGCACAAAGACCCGGAAAGGGTTTACAAGCTAAGCAGAGTGAAAGTCTGCGCGCCCAAGACTCGGCCATACAGAAGCCGGATCAAAACAGAAATAACATGTCTCACAGTTTATACAAACACCCCTATGCACTAAACCATACCCAAACAGCAAAATGAACATTCGACAATACTATGAAGTCAACATCTTCAAAGTGTTAGCCATAATATACCACCGATTTCATGCAGAAACAAGGATCGGTAGGAAACTAAACAAATAAGTTATGCCGCACAGAGATCTGTACGGCCGCACTGACAAAGGACTCATACTTTAAGAGGGATAACTTTGCATCAGCAAAGCATCACTCAAACTGAACATCCAACAATGGCAACATATAATATACTAGCTACATATCAGCTAACCAAGGTTAGCTGCATACATTTTGGAAATACTGGTCATCCTGTGGCATAAAGGCTTAACATTTGAACGCACAAACAACGTACACTGACGCCATGGCAATAACGCCGAAATTACTCACGTGTTCAAGAACCAAAATCAAGGCACGTTGTGAACATGGTAACATTATAAAGATACATTATTTACATCAATACAATAGAATAACAAGACATAGAAAAATAACTACTTACAGGCTCTCCCCTGAGATGAACACATGAACACCGGCCGCAACAGTGAACAAACAGCCTGCCTCTGCAGGGACACAGGGGGAAAAGGGACGCTGCCGGCCCAGCACACAACTTTTAACACCTTAGATAATTGGGGCCATAAAACCCCCACCCAATCAAAAAGAAAAGAAAAAGATTAAATGGTCATGGCCCGGAACATGTATACAATACACTCGGTTTTATATATATATATATAACCCTGCAGAGGGTTTTATATATATCTGATGATCTGCGCCATCCATAGCAATCAGCATTCCAATACGAAGAAGTTTAAATCTTAGACAGTGTTAGTGTTGTTGCCATTGTTGAACGTAAAAGTAATACAACACTGCATTTATATCAACGTGTTTTCTTTGACACAGATCAGCAGTTGCTGAGTTATGTGTATTGTCAAAACATAAAACTGTACAGACATGATCACTGACATTACTGATGTGTTTGGGGTGGTTGGTAGGGTGAACATAAACATGGCTGGTTTCAAATGGCAACAGTTGCATAGCTTTAAATACTTTCTGAGCTTTTACTCATTTTTTAAGGCTTTCTTGTCTGTTAAAATCATAAATTAAAACTAACTCAATAAAGCAAAGACTATGTTTCCTTGCTTGCAAAGAACTAACCTAGGATCTCAGTTCTCGAGCATTCACAACTATTACTAAGTTCCTGTTTCATCAGAAGTCAACATGATAATTACTGCCGTTCTGATGATAAGGGGCGAGGGTAGAGTGGTGTGAATTCCAAAACAAAATACCCCCCCCCCTCCCCCACCCGCCCCCAGAAAAGAGGGCTGATCAAAAGTGGACTGGGTGGTGTGGTGTTTGGGGGTTAGGTGGGTGAGGAGGGTTAAAATAAGAAAAGTAGAAAACTTTCATAAGGAAATAATGACCAGTGGTGGTCAAGAGTAGGGGGAAAGAATGTTTTAAAAAGGATTAGACTCAAACTTTCATGGAAGAAAAGAGCTTTGTCAAGCTGATCCCCACTCCCCTTAAATTAAGGTAGCTTTCTGTACATTTCTTCACATACAGTCTGTGACATCATACCTCTGCCTGGCGTGGAAGAGAAGGGCACTGGAACTTCCAGTGGTAGCAGGTGTCCTGTTGATGCTGAAAGGAACAATGTTATTTAAAATGTGAAATTAATAAATGTCAAACTGTTTATGAAGTTTACAATGTTATCATTTTAGAGTACTGAACTTTGTCCACTAGTGCATTTCTTTTTATATATACTGATTTTGAACTTATTTCAAGGTCAAAACAGCATTGAACCATTCTAAATGAATTTGGAAGGCTCATAACTGATCAAGTTAAAAGTTAGAATGATTGTTAAAAACAAATGCTGCTGCTTTTTCACTTCGGCCTATATTCAAGAGAAAGAATTGACACATTCCATGACTTGACAAAATGTTGAATATTTTTCAGACACTGAGTCACTGCTGAGTGAAGTTTTCCAAACTTTGGTGTTCCACCACTTCATACAGTTTCAAAGTTCACGATAAACTAAATCGAGGAACTTAACTGCATATGTACACTACAGCTGTGATTGTTACACAAATCTGAGATTTTGTTCTTCAAATCAGCAAGCTGAATTTTAACTAAAACACGGACGTTATTCACAAGAGATGTCAGCCAAGAGTATTTTGCCTTGAAAAGCTAAGACCTCTTAATGTCAGTACTGCTGTTTTACGCACTTTCTACTGAAGTTGTATTGAAGCAGTTTTAACATATTCGTTCCTATGCTGGTATGGAGGCTTAAATGTGAAAAGCAAAAAATTTCCTGAATAAAGTGGTGAATGTGTGTGGCAAGGTTGTGGGTGATAGACAAGAACAGTTAAGTTAGTTGTATGAACGACGTGTGGTACGGAAGGCTAGGATGATTGCAGAAGACAACAGCCATGTCCTTGCTAAATATTACGAGCTTCTTCCATCTGGTAGACGATTTCACGTACCGAAATCAAATACAGCCTGCAGGCAATAGCATTTCTGAACAGACAAATCTGTTCAAACGTCAGAGCAATGTGACTGTGTGTAGGTGTGCGTGTGTGTAAATTACATAAATTACTAGTTTATTATGTCATTTTTGGATTTTCAATAAGTGTTCTTTGAGTTCTAAAATATAAAATGTGTGTTATTGTGTACTGTGTGATGTGGTTGATGTTCAGCCACGTTTTAATTTCTCTGATGAGATAATAAAGTAATCTTGAATAGTAAAACTTTAAATTCAGTGACTGGGACTTGGAACATTCAAGCACCACTTCATTTTGGGACTTTTATTTAGAATAAAGTTCAAAGAATCATTATCATCTCTTTGGTATGTACCCGTCTTGTGATTATGCGTTTGTTTGTATCCTGACAGATATGTTTGCACTTGCATACATGCCACATTTACTTACACAGGCACATCCCAGAGACAGTTAAATTAATTAGTAAAGCAACTGCTTCGCTTTATACTAGTAGTAGTACCTTAAAGAAATATGGTTTCCTAATCGGAGACATTACCTGTTTGGGTGAAACTGAAGCTGTTGTTTGCACCATCAAGTGACACAGCCTCCCCAGAGTGAATCAAACAAATGCTGTGCACACAGACAGAATCATTAACATTACTGATAATAAAATCAAGTTCGCTTGACGCTAAATTCCTGTGTGTGCTGGAGACTAAATGTTGGTGTAATTAAGACTATAGCTAACCTAAAATCATTCTAGAAAAGAACAAGATCACTTTGCAGAAAAAAATCAGGTTGGTAGATAAAGGTTTATAAAAAAAGGTTTATAGTTAAATGAATTACTCATGTTATTTGTTCTAATGCCCCCAAGGAGCCGGCTTCTCGCGCGGGGTGTTTAAACCAAGCTGCTCCACCCCTTTCACTCTTCTCTTACGTCTAGTTTCTGTCTACCGGTCCTTTCAACTATATTTCATTGAAAAACTCTCCACGATACCTCCGTTTTCAGCTCCCTTCTTACAACTTATTTCTGCCTAACCGGCCATTCTCCTGTATCTATCTACAACACAGCTCTTCTTTATATAGTTCTTGCTCTCTGCGGTCACCTTCAGACGCAGCGTGTTTGCCGTGCGCTGCATCCCGTGTCGGGGGAGGATGAGATCCTGGTGGCTGAGGTCCCCGTGGGGTCCAACACGCTTCTTCGGCCCAGACTTCCCCGAGACGGCTGGTTGGATTGGCCCGACCCAATCAATCGGCCGGTCGTGCTTTGCCCTAATTTCGATTAGAAGGCAACGGCTCAGGGTCAATCAGGGGATGGAATTAAACTTCTTTTTATGACCTGAGTATATTGCGTTTTGAGCCCTAGTGCACACTTGCTGGAATGCCGCTTGTTTGCATCCCTTTGTTGGACTCGGCGGCGGGTGGGGACAAAACGTAATGAATCATTATGAAGCATAACATGGCACCCACAAACAAAAACAAAAGATTACGGGACAACGACCAAGATTCGGACACGGAGTAGGATAACGAACGCTCCTACAACTCATGTAACTGGCCAAGGTTTCTGGTCGTGGAGTCGTCGAATGACGACCTTCCACTGAGTAAACTGTTGCCCTTTGCTGTCCAGAAGGGTTCCAGGCGGTGGCCGGAACTCTCAAAAGCATTGAAAGGTTGAGGGATGGATCTTTCCTGGTGGAGTGCGCTAGGAAATCGCAGGCGATGGGTCTTCTCAATACCACTCGATTCGTTGATAGACCAGTACGTGTCTCCATCCACAAAGCGTTGAACTCGTCACGTGGCGTCATCCGCTGCCGTGAGCTGTCCGGCATGACGGAGACGGAAATCAAGATGGAACTGCAGGAACAGGGTGTAGTTGAGGTCCACAGGGTGACGGTGAAGAGGGATACTGAAAAGGTCCCCACCAACACCCTGTTTCTGACCTTCAACACTCCAGACCTCCCGAAAGAGATCACGGTCGGCTATCTAAAGGTGAAGGTGGCCTTGTTTGTTCCCAACCCGATGCGTTGCTTCCACTGCAACAAGTCTGGCCACACGAGCCAACATTGCAAGGTTGCCGCGAAGTGTCCGGGTTGTGGAAAAGATAAGCATGAAGGTCAATGTGAGGGACCCAAGTTATGCTCTGATTGCAATGGTCCCCACGCTTCATCGGCTAAAGATTGCCCGGTCTGGCAGAAGGAGAAGGAGATTCAACGTGTTCGCGCTGAGAAACGCGTATCCTTTCCGGAAGCCAGACAGTTGGTTGAAGCCAAGATGCCGACTGTGGTCTCTGGAGGTAAGACCTACGCCGCTGCCGCTTCCACCAGAAGAGAGTCCAAATCTGTTGAATGCCAAACATCTTTAACCTGTTTTTTTCTTTCTTTTTCTTCTCCAGAATGTCCACTTTGGACGACGGAGTCTAACGTGCGTTCTTCTGGTGGACCCGGATCGGTATCGACCGGCACTCAGGCTTCCTCCGATAAGTCGAGGAGGGTATCGGCCGACGCCCGGGTTCCGTGCGAGTCCGCTAAGTGTTCTTCGGAGACAGATAGGGGTTCAGCCGATCCCCCCAAAACTGCCTTTAGTGGTTCCGTCAGTCCCCACAAAATGGCATCTAAGGGTTTAGCGGCTCCCTCCAAAAGCCCACCTAAGGGTTCAGCAGGTCCCTTAAAAACCGCGGCCTCGAAAGATGATTCGACATCTTTGAGGCGCTCACCTACTAAGGTAAGGGTGGATGGGGTCGTGGTGGACCTCGAGTGGTTTTCGCCCCCCAGACGCTCCTCTCCTTCCTGCAGGTCCCAGGTGCCACCCAAGCCAAAAGTTCCAGACAGGCAGAGCAAGGCAGAGAGGAACCTACTTCTCTCCAACCAATACTCTGCCCTGTCAGATGACGGAATGGAATCGTCATCAATTCTTTAAAGCTGAAATAATGGTTTATTTCATTATTCAATGATTCTTAAGAGATTTTTAAGTTAACTCTGAGGAGATAAATCCACTCGCAAGATGGTACAAAAGGAGCTATTATTGGAGTGCAGGAAACCTGTTTTTCTGCATAACCCTCTTGCTCTTTTTATCTGGTCATTTTTATGCTGATAGTCCATTCTTCTGACTTTTTCCAAAACACTCGCAATTTTTTGTTGGGAGTTAGTCCCCTTGATATGACTCCTGTTGAGCAGCTAGGAGATGATAGTTGGTAGGTGGTATGTGCAGCTCTCTGCTACATGGCACTGGTATTTGCCATTAAGCATTTATATATATATATATTTATTTTTGTATTATATTCATCCATTGCTTTTTATGTCTTTTTTCTTTTCTTTTCTTTTTCTACTTTTCTTTAACCTGGTATTGATAAATTAGACGGAATGGTCGATGATATCAGCATGTCATAGCCTTATGCGCTCTCTAAACAGGGGTAATACTGAAGGGACTAACGATTTGAAAATTGATGTATGATTTTTATACATGGATTTCTGTTTTACATTTGTGAAGTGATTGGTTTTCTGGATTGACTTGAGAAAGCATATATATATTTGAGAAAAGGTTTTCAGTTTGTGTTTTACCCACTTGAATAAAAAATATGAATGCATATAAGTTTTTAACATGGACATATTTTTAACAGATATTGTGTATCAACAAAATACGTAACGCCCTGAGATAACCGTAATGGTTGACTGGGCGTAAAACACCAAATTACTTACTTACTTACTTGTTCTTATGTTTACCTTCTATATTGTTCTCGTCCAGCATCTCATGAGCAGAACTGTACGCAATGTCGTCAAAATATTCAATGTGCTCCACCTGATGAGGTTTCATCACAGAAACTGCAATCATAAGCAATAAATTATACTATAATTATGTAGTGTAGGTGTAAATCATTGGCCAAAATGTCAGTCTTTAACAGCATACCTAAACCTTTTTATCATGAAATTGTGAATATGACAAACTGTCATTGTTCACATTTGCACTTGCAGATTTCAACTAGTACTTTAAGTCAGTTACTGTTGGGTGTTGAAAATACAGAATTATAGTAACTGCTCAGTCAATGGTTATCTTCGGCTTTTCTCTTCTTGTGAATGACTGAAAACTGCATATTCAAGCGTGCGTGCGTGTGTGTGTGTGTGTGTGTGTGTGTGTGTGTGTGTGTGTGTGTGTGTGTGTGTGTGTGTGTGTGTGTGTGTGTGTGTGTGTGTGTGTGTGTGTGTGAGAGAGAGAGAGAGAGAGAGAGAGAGAGAGAGAGAGAGAGAGAGAGAGAGAGAGAGAGAGAGAGAGAGACCTATTGGTCTGTTGCATGTGATGTGAGTCCCCCCCCCCCCCCCCCCCACACACACACACACACACACTTTGATCACTTTTTTGAAAACGCACTTTGTTTCATGCAATGGGCCTTGTAAAAAACTAAAAACTAAAATGTAAGCCAAAGGAGATGATATTATTTACTAATGCATAATGATACAGAAAAGAATATTATTATCATAAATTATATGAAAATATTTTCACTACATAGTGTACCTTGCGAATCAGTCCTTGTCTCGCACTCAGAAGAGACTCTTTTCTGGGAACGGGAAGGTGTCACCACCAACATCATTAACTGCACAAAAGATGTGGTACATGCCATTACCATTCACGACAATATTACAGCTGTAATCATTTAATAACTATTAATACTATAAAAAAATATATAAAAAAAGAAGAAGAAGAAAAAGAAGAAGATGAAATACATTTAGAATTATAGAAATTCTCAGAGTCTAAGCAACCTGTACATGTGGGTCTACCGCTACATGAATGTTTTTGTTTGTCATTAATTATTTTTCAGCGTTATTTTCCAGCGTTTCTGGACGGCACTGGTCGCCCTCCCTTGCCCGCCAACAGCCTTCACGGATTCAGCTATTCTCGTCCACGCCTCTCTTTTCTTTAGCACAACGCTGCCAGTTTTTAATGACTACGTTAGCAAGCCGTAATTTCCTTGCACATCCTCCAACAAACGTATATTTTCTCTATCCAAGAAATTGGCTTTTTGCAGTCTTTTCACAACCGTAGAACTTATTTCTGTAGCCATTCTTGCAGGAAATACCTTTTGGCGCCTGCGCAGTGGCTGGGATTCCTTAAGCTCTTTGTAGTCTCTCCCTACGTCACTTTTAGACATCGGCAACTTGCTCGGGAGATAGTTGCAAACTAAGAAGTCATACATATACCCGTCGTAGTTTCCAGTTGCGCCACCGTAGCCATTAATGTTCCAGACGACATCTAGTAAACGTCCGATTGCCATTTCAGTTACTTTCGCCCGCGTACCTTGCTCTCGGCAAAGCTATGCGCATGTGCGCACTTTATAATACGACAATCCTGATTGGATATGTCTTTTTCGTCACTACACATCACAACAAGCCACACAACATACTCTTGTCGTCCTAATTTTGTCGAGACAATAGTGGGGCCGAATTTTGTCGAGACAAATATTTGTCGAGACAAACGTTTTGTTTCGACAAAAATATTTTGTCGCGACAAACATAATTTTGTCGCGACAAGCATACTTTTGTCGCGGCAAAAGACGTGTTTGTCGCGACAAAAAGAATACGTCTTGCAGCTCCCGCCAATGATAGGTGACAATGGTATGTAAGTTTGTATTGTGACAGTATTGTGATGTATTGTTGTGATAGAATTGCATATTATTTTGAGGGAAGGTATGCATGTGTTTTGTGTAAGTGTTGCAGAAGCATTATATCCCGCGAGCGCTTAGAACCTACGATATGGATGTACGCCATGTAAATACTGTTTCCTCGATTTATTTAAATTCATATTACACATTCATTTCTGATCAACATTTTTATTTATTCAAGCCAATGTATAAGATCATCAACGAGAAAATTAGAACGCTAAGATCATAAGATCATACAGAGTCACGAAACACCGAAAAACGTGTACAGTAATCAGTAAAGACTTAGATTATCAAAGATCGTGCACTTGCACCAACCGACTCTGAAAATTGCGACAATCACATAAATATAACCCCTCCTCCCCCTGGTGTATTTTGTGTAGTCACTCTACATTTTTTATTAAAAAAGCAAGCAACAACGCTAATTCTGGTAGTACTTAGCTCCCAAAAGTAAGCTTATCGTCACATATAAAATAAGACAACCAAAGCTTTTAGCGGCGCTCCTAAAAAAGAAAAGAACACACACACACACACAAACTATTTTTTTTTAAAGGGGGGGGGGGGGGGGGAGAAGGGTGTATACAGCAAAATGGAGTGAAGGCATGAGGTTTTGCTTACATGTACTATGATCCCATCAGAATATTTCCAGGCATATAGACATCTTTGCACTGATCTCCTTTGGCTATAATCAGCAATGTAATTAGGTCACTATACATGTACGGACAGCATTACCAAAAGTACAGTTTAAAACTAATGTTTTGGTACTCAGCATCAACTGAGATCTTTTACACAAGCACTATGCTCCATGAAGACCTGTCTGGTCCGTTCAGACTCTTTAAAGGAACCCTCCTTCGGCGGCTAAACTTCTCGTGTTTAGTGATTGAACGTGCCGTTGTTTTTATAACATTTTAGAAGAGGACTTTCCCAGACAGTGTTAATAACACTGTTTTCGCGAGCTCTTTCCCGCATTTCAGTATGACATCATTGATAAGATACCGGAACTTCTCAGTTTTGTGTACATGTCATGTATAAATTATTTTTGTCAATATATATTTTTTTTTTTATCTGGACAGTCTGTGTGAAATAGTTTCATTTTCCTAACGTTTTCATATAGGGAACAGCACAAACAAATTGATAATATTTGAAATTGCCAAGACGAACAATGAAATGATGTCTAGCGTTCTTTCGAACATTTTTAGGGTGGCCTGGAGGAAATTCATCCAAACAGGTACGTTTGATTCCCATGCACGCTTCGAGACAAGATTCTGTCACACTGGCTCAACCAACACATGCTCGTTGTGGTTTGCAGACACCTTCGACCAAACGCAGACTAGTATACAACACAACTACCCGTGTGATTTCATGAATATGAAAGAAAACATTCTTTTTCTGAGGAATGAGTGAACAACTACTGGTGAGGTCGACAAAACTGATAGAACAGAACTAGGGAAATGTATTCACCTATACGACGTAACACAAAGAAACAAGGAAATACAAGCGCTTTCGACAGAAAATTGTCTTCGTCAGGTGCCAAAAAATAGACATATAATAATAAAAGAAGAATGGAGCAAAAAAGAAGACAGACAAGAAGAAGCTGATGTAAAAAAAAAAAGGGGGGGGGGGGGAGGGGGGGGGGGAGGGAGAAGAAAAAAAAAAGAAGAAGAAAAGAATGGATACGCAGATTTAAAACGACTTCATCAAAATGACAAAATCGGGCAGATCGTGGCAAACACTGAACTTCAAAACAAACAAGATCTGCCAACAGTATTCGGTCCTTACTTTCGTACAACCTACACTATGTTTATTTGTTTTTTGCCAAGCGAATAGAAATTAAGGCTCCCAAAGTAGAACAGATTTTCCCATACGCTACTTGTAACACGGCGTTTTGTTTGTGCATTATGAAGCTGATGTTACAGTTTGAAAAAGTTCAATTGTAGGGGTTGATGCGTAGTATTGAGTGCAATTCACGAGGTGTTTGGGTGTCCGAAGTTCCCCCAACCGAGCGAGTGGACGAAGTCCCCCCATGTTACCTTATGTGCTTGGCTCAGTGAAACGATGGCAAAATCATTTTGACGTCATTACGATATCAATAATTTGACGCAAAATTATAGACAGGAGAAGGAAGAGTCGAAGGAAACAATGGCTCTAGAAGTAGTTACTGATGGCAAATGACAAAATTTAAAAGAATGACTATAGGAATATGTACACAACAAGAGAACACGGAACGGGACATGTGTTTTGTTTTGTATGCCACCTTCTTTTGTTCTAATAAATACATTCCTTCATGTGCTATTATAAGGAGCAAATAGCCCCTTGAACGAAAGCGACGAAGAACTGAGAATGAAACAGGGGTGTTATATCTTCATAGTTATTTTCAATTTTTTCAAGATTATGTAATGGAAGTTGTAATGGAGTGGATTGATCAAAGGACAGGACACAGGCAGCGGAGTCAATAAAGTGGAGACCACAGCAGGCGTATGGCAGCAATCAGGTTTTATTTGTTCAGCCGCAGACAATTTTCAGCACACCCAAAATCCTCACGCGCACGCATAGATATGAGAACGGCGCGGGCCGCAGGGAACACATGCTATAGCTACAGTAAAATCGGCCCTCTGGACCACAAAATGGCTGACAACTGTGTTTCCCTGGCCCGCACAAATACAGTTTCCTCTACAATAACCAAACCAATTAAAACACGAAAAACATCAAATTAAGTGCTACAGTTACAATCTTTTAAACCGTATAAACAAAATGTACACACGTGACATTTTATTTACAAAAAAGAGTGGGAAGCGTGGCTTGCGCCTGTCTATAAACAGATTCGTACAACTAAATCTCAACTAACACAATGTACAAAATATAAATGTCAATAAAACTTACATCGAAATAAAGAACAAGCTCCCACGGTTAAAACGGTACATAACAATTATAATACAACGCTCTGTAAGAGAAGCAAGACAACCTCAAAGACTAACACTAAAACAATCGGTGCGAACTTTCGCCTGGGGCGCGTAATCTTAGTCGCAGCAGCGCTGATAGTGATATTAAGTAGTCTACAATACAACTTAGCTTCTACAGTACACAATACTTAATAAGTTAATTTCAACCCAAAATAAACACTAAACATGAAGTCAGCTAAGCAAAATACTATACGACAACGTATTGATCGACACATGATTACTTTAATCGAGTCAAAACAACGATTCACTACTATTCACTAGTACTAAACAAAGCGCGCCATGCAGACGACGGCTATAAAAAGCATGGACCTAGAGAGGCATCGGCTACTGATTAAGCTCGATCCTGCGTCTAAATAAAAACGTTAGATAAACATGCTAAGATGCCAAATTATATTACTCATGGCTTGGTGCATAAAAAAAGGACTAGGTAAACAAAGAGTAGGTAAACAAACAAGCGGTAAAATATTAAGGGAGAAAACAGATTTGAAAATGGCGCGCACTGGCGGCTATCGCCGGTCGGTTGTGTGAAGGCCACGTGGCGTTACGCCACACGCCGCACTTCAAAACAAAAGCATCGTCTACTCCGGTTCCCGGGTTACTATCAGTACAGTAATGAAATTGCGTGGATCTGTTAACCGGGGCGGGATTATTGTAGAACGTATACAAAGAGCACTTGCTCACAATCCCCCCCCCCCCCCCCCCCCTTACTCTACCACTACCAGCGTCCTCGCTGAGTAAAAACACCAGTCTGTCAGGCGACGTATTTAACGTAACAACCTAGAATGGGCTAAGATCTCCGGCTGACCCGGGAAACAAAATCAACATCCTCTGACTAACATATATTTAATATGAGAGTGCAATTTCAAATAAGACCAAATCAGAGGCGTCATTATGCCTTAGATCAACAGAGGGTTGTTATTAAAACAATAATCCTCTAATATCTACAACCTATTGAAAAAGGCCTATGTATGTACTGAAGCAACCGGTCACTGAGTTATCACATTTCACAATCCATTTAGATCACAAAAATCCGCACTATTTGCCAGCAAAACAGGTAGTTACACTAGAAGATTTGCATTTAAACAAAATTCTCCTAAATACCAGTGTTTTCCGACACATTGGACCTACAAAATAGCCAAGATAAAAACATACTATGAACCTAGTAATACAAATGGCATAAAAATCATGAACACTGTATAAAATGCAATCATCACACACATCATGTCAACAAAACAGCTAATTTCAAAACACTTACGGTACTGCGCCGGGTAACTTTGCGGTCGGGTTACTGTTGAATAATGTTCTTCTCTGCCAGACATCGCGAGCGTCTAGGCAGAGGCACAGGTGGTCGCTGGACGGCAGGTGTCACTGCTGGCACCGCAACAGCAACAGGAGCTAGAGTCTGCGGTGTCAACACGCATAGTTCATCGTCACTGTCTGACTCAGTCAGTGACGTCTGTCTGCGATGACGGAGACTGATGGTCGGCGGCGTCGACAACAAAAGGGGCGGTGGCCGGCATAATGTCTTTGCGGTGTACTGCACGCTCAGGGCCACCAGCCAGTGGCTGAGTCATGTACACGTTGTCAAATGGCCTTGCTGTCACCTGATGCAGCTCGGGCCGCCAGAAGTCCTGGATTTTGTGGCGGCCCAGCACGCGGTTGCGTAGGTAGACGTGGTCGCCCACCTGGAGCGCATGGTCAGCGGCTCCCTTGTCCGTGTAGCGGGCCCTCTTGGCTGCAGCTTGCTTCAGCTGGTCGGATGCCTTGTGGTGGGCCTCCTGCAGGCGGAGGCGGTGTTGTCGAACCCAGTCGACTGCCCCTGCTGCAGTGCGAGCAGGACGTCCCAGCAGGTCGTCCACCGGCAGTCGGGGCTCCTGTCCGAAGAGCAGGAAGTAGGGTGCGAAGCCGGTCGAGGCGTGAGGCGTGTTGTTGTACGCCTGGACCAGCTCCGGCAGATGGACGGGCCACCTGGGCTTCTGCTCCGGAGGCAGCGTACGCAGCAGACCGTGCATGGAGCGGTTGAAACGCTCGCACTGGGCGTTTCCCTGCGGGTGGTACGGCGTCGTTCTGGTCTTCTTGATGTCGTAGGTGTCGCACAGCTCTTTCACCAGGCGGGACTCGAAGTCTCGTTCTGGTCGCTGTGGATCCGTTCAAGAACACCGTACCGTAGAAACCATTCATGGACCAGGACTTTGGCGACGGTGGCGGCTTCTTGGTTCTTGGTTGGTACGGCCTGTGTGAACTTGGTGAAAACGTCCGTCATGACAATGACGTTTTCCCTGCCGTCACTGGCCTGGTCTAACTTTGTAAAGTCTATGGCGAGGACCTCCAGGGGACGTGAGGCAATGAAGTGACCAGAGGTGGTGTTGGCTGCGGGCTTCCGCCCCATGGCACACCTCTGACAAGCGTGGATGTAGCTCCGCACCTCGCCGAACATGCCTGGCCAGTAGACTCGGGCCCGCAGGAGTTCAGTGGTGCGGTCCAGTCCTTGGTGGCCCATGTTGTCGTGGAGCGATCCGAGGACATCAGGCTTCAGAGTACTCGGAAGGACGAGCTGTTCCACAGTGCCACGCTGTGGGTCCTGCAGGCGGCGATACAGCACCCCATCTTTCAGGAAGAGACGAGGATGTTGTTGGAGTAGGTCTCGTTGTGGTCTGCTTTGTGGCTTTGGTTTGGTAAACCACGATGCGAGGACTGAACTAATGGTGACGTCGCTCAGCTGGCATTCACGGAGTCTGGCTGAAGACAGACTGGGTGAGACTGGTGGGCAGCCCTCTGGTGCCTTGGCTAGGGTGTCTGCAGGTAGGCTGGTGACCGGCGGCGCTGTGGCAATGGACTGATGCTCACAGGCAAGCTCCTGCGCCACTGCGACCTCGGGAGGCATGGGTGAAGAGGAAGCTTCGGGGTGGAAATCAGGGGGCATTCGGGAAAGGGCATCAGCAGGGTTGGACTTCCCCGGCCGATACTTCACCGTGAAGTGAATCTGGGCAAGTTGAGCTTTGCTTAAGGGCACCTAGGGGGGCAGTTCGGAAATGGACCAAGGGGTTGTTGTCTGTGAAGACGTCGAACTCTGCGCCCAGGAGGTAGTGACGAAACTTCTCTGTGATTGCCAATTTAAGGGCCAGGAATTCCAGCTTCATGCTGGAGTAGTTGGCCTGGTTCTTCTCTGTTGGACGCAGCCGTCGACTTGTGTAGGCCGAGACCCGTCTCTGCCCATCTTGATCTTGAGAAAGGATGGCGCTCAGCCCGTCATGGCTGGCGTCTGTCTCTAGGATGAAGGGCTTGGTGAACTCAGCAAACCCCAGGACAGGAGCTGTAGTCAGGGCTGTCTTCAGCTCTTCGAACGCCTTCTGGTGCTACTGGTCCCACAGCTTGGAGATGTCGGCCCCTTTCTTCTTGTGACGTGCGTTGCTCTTGGCGACCGGGTCATGGAGGGGACCAGCAATCTTCGAGAAGCCCTGGATGAAGCGTCGGTAGTAGCTGGCGAAGCCCAAGAAGCTACGCAGAGCCTTAGTGGTCGCCGGTACCGGCCAGTTCTTCACAGCTTCCACCTTCCCGGCCTCGCAGCTGACGCCCTCAGCGGAGATGGTGCGCCCCAAGTAGTGGACCTGGCGTCGTAGAAACTGGCACCTGTCCATCCTCAGCTTCAGACCAGCGTCGATGATGCGCTGCAGAAGACGGTCCAGGTGGGCAAGGTGCTCGTCAAACGTCTTGGAGTACACCAGCAGATCGTCCAGGTACACCAGCAGGAACTGGAACATGAAGTCGGACATCGTGGACTGCATGAGGCGTTGGAAGGTTGCTGGCGCTGATGACAGACCCATCGGCATTCTGGTGTACTCGAACAGACCAATCGGCGTCACGAAGGCGGTCTTGTGCAGGTCATCGGGATGCATGGCAATTTGATGGTCCAGAGTCCAGGTCCAGAGTCGAAAAGAACTGGGCCCCGACCAACGCATCAAAAGACTCTTGGGTCCTCGGAAGAGGATAGGCATCACCAGCTGTCTTTGCACTGAGCCTGCGATAGTCGACGCAGAGGCGGATTCCCCCGTCTTTCTTGCGGACTATGACCACTGGTGCAGCATACGGACTGTGGCTCTCGACGATGACATTCTGTGCCAGCAGACCCTTGATGTGCTCTTGGACCTGCAGTTGGTGTGGAGGTATGCGTCTGTACGGCTGGGCCACAGGAATGGAGTCTGTGGTGCGGAGTCGATGGTGGACGGCTTCTGTGTAGCCCAGGTCTTGCTTGCCCTTGATGAAGCCAGCAGCATGCTTTGTCAGCAGTTCTTGAAGTCGTTTCCATTGGCTGCTGGTCCCGTCGAAGTCAGGGCAGGGAACGTGGTCTGCGGGTGCCGAATCAGCTGAACGGCAGGCAGTCTCTATTGACACCACCAGTTCATTGACGCCAACAGTGAACTGGATGTCAGAGCTGTCCACACTGTCTATGGCTTGAAGGACAGCCACTGGTGTCCTGGCCGGCAGCAAGACATCTTCATCAGACAGGTTGGCAACTCGGATGAAGCGGCTGTATGGATCGCTGCTGATGAGGGTTGGCACCATCAGCAGCCCACTGGGCAGAGGTTGAGCCAGGGGTGAAGCCAGGAGGTGACAGGCAGGTTTCTGTCTGCCTGTCACTCGGATGGTGGTCATAGAGTTGGCAGGGACGTGGCAGCGAGATGTGGTCCGTGCGACGCCCTGGGTGGTTGTTCGCTGCTGCAGTCGAACCTCGCGGACGACAGCCTGAAGACATGAGGGGACCTCGCTGGCTGAAGCTGGCTCTGGAAGGAAACATGAACGGAGGACGTTCATCCCCACCAAGACTGGCAGCCGCCTTTTGCGTTGCTGCATGCTCAGCTCGGTGGGCTCCTTGACGACCAGGACCGGAACGTCGGGACATCTTCTTCCAAAAATGTCGATGTCAACCAGCAGGATGCCAGAGTATGGCACCTCTGCTCCGTTGACCGCCCTCAGCGTTAGAAAGGCTTGCTGCAGTGAGCGGTCCTGCAGATGGGCTGCTGCCCACGTCTCTGTGACCGTTGTGACTTCGCTGCCGGTGTCGAGTAGCGCTGCAACCTCATGTCCACTCATGAGGATCGTGGTCGTTGGACACTTGACGATCATTCCCGTCGTGTTCCTACCTCTCGTTGCTCGCCTGATGGAAGCAACGGGGGTTAGAAGTTTCCCTGCAGCTGTTCTTCGCGCTGGCCACGCCGTCGCTGCTGGTACTGCCGCTTGGACGGGCATCGAGCTTCAACGTGGCCACGTCGCTGGCACCACCAACATTCAAGGTTGCGTAGGCCACTGGTCACAGGCCTTCTGTCAGGTGGTGGACCAGCCTCGTTGCCCTGACTGGGTGAGGCTCTGTAGTGGCTCTGATGTTGGAGCTGCTGGTTCAGGCTGGCGGTCTCCGTTGAGAGCGCGGCGATTTGCGTTTCCAGTCGGTGGAGACTGTCGTGGCTGGGGACTGCTTGCAGCTGCTCAGCGGTGGTGTCAGGACAGCTGTCTTCTCGCATCCAGCGGAGGGCCTCTCTGGTGACATCGGCGAATGTTGCGCCTACATTCTCGCGAATGTAGCGCTTTATGTCTCTCTTCAGAGACACGGGATGAAGCCCACCCGCAAAGGTGTCCCGCAGCATGATCGGGGAGAGGGTGCCAGCCTGGACAGCATTGGTTTTCGTCCAGAGGAGACGAAAGTTGGAAGCGTACTCCCTCACCGACTCTGTGAGCCCCTGCTGGCGCCTGAAGAACGCCCCAGCAAGAGTGGAGGAGTCGCGATGTTCGCCCCAATGCTGCTCCAGGATAGCGAAGATTTTGCCAGGGGTGTTGACTTCGTCTGCCCTCATGGACAGCATTTCCTGCTTGGCCCGACCCTCCAGCGCGCCAAGAAGCCAGGCAGCGGTTACAGGGTCGACCATGGGCCCTAGCTCGAGAAAAAACTTTGCTTCCCTGACAAAATCTTCGACGTCTCCTTCCTCGCCCGAAAACCAACGCAGCTTGTGGGGCCTTAAGCTGTGGAGATCTACTATCAGTACAGTAATGAAATTGCTGTGGATCTGTTAATCGGGGCGGGATTATTGTAGAACGTATACAAAGAGCACTTGCTCACAATTATGTAATCAGAGCTTAGATAATTTGGAGTTACTACCATTTATACTCGGAGGACAAAAAAAGAAAGAAAGAAAAAAGAAAAAGAAAAAGAAAAAAAGTTTAGCTCGACTGGCAAGAGACCGACAGCATAGACACCTGTTTACAGGTCATGGCTGGTAAACATGGGTGACCAGGTGGACAGGTGGAGAGCTGTGCACAAGGTTAGATGTCTGCGATAGAAAACTGGCAACGCTGTTACTGGACATGTAAAAGGAGAGGTTCCTGATACTTGTTCAACTTGTAAACTTTTAAACATGAAACTACCGTCAAATAACTGGGGGGAAATATATCTACTCCCCAAAGTACACAAACTCTCATCAGAAGAAATAATCCAAGCGGAAACGCACTCACTTAAAAGCCTAAGCAAAACCCTACCGGGACGGCCAATCATTGCGCAGTGCGGCAGCCCGACATACTACATAGGCAAACTTATCGATATCTTGCTTCTATCCATTGTCAAAAGACAAAACACATACATACGGGATACCCCGCACTTCATACGAATGATCGAGTCACTCCAGGCATCCCCGAATTGCACCCTAGTGGCATATGACTGCACGTCGATGTACACAAATATGGAGTTCAATGAACTAAAACAAGCAGCTAACGACGTGCTGCCACAAGTGGTATCCTGCCAAGGACTGAATAATACAGTCCAAAAACACCACGTAGTCCGACTAGTGGAAACACTGCTCACAAACAACTACTCGTTCAACGGCAAATTATACCACCAAACCACTGGGGCATCCATGGGAGCAATACCGTCACCAGAAATCTGCGACATATTTCTCCACCAAATACTGGAACATTTGATCAAAAACTCGCCACACAAAAACAAAATAATAACCCACGTCCGATTCAGAGACGATGGCCTCATGATATGGGAGAACGCAACTAAAGAAGACATAACGAACTTCTTTCACACGGCTAATAATTTCCACCACCTCCTCAAATTCACCCACTTGCTATCAAAGCAAGAAATCACCTTATTGGATACGACAGTATACAAAGGAAAAAGGTTCACGAACTCCAGAATATTGGATATCAAAACCCACACCAAACCAACGGAGACGTATCAATACCTCCACCGAACATCACGCCACCCAGACTCAGTCTTTCGTGGATTCATAAAAGGAACAGTCGTCTCAAGAATCCGCACCAACTCCGACCCAGACAACTTAAAGTCAGCCCTCGCCAACTTCAAAACCAAACTGATTGAAAGAGGATACAAAATCCAAGAAATAGACCAGTACTTCAACGAGGCCCTACTACACGACAGAAAAAGTCTATTGGCTGACAGACCAAAGAACAACAAAATCCCCCTGGTGTACATTACCAAATACCACCCGCACCTCAAAAACTTGAGGAAAGCCCTTACAAAAGGATGGGACCGCATAAAAAACAGTCACCTACAACAACTGTTCCCTAACCCACCAACAACAGCCTTTCAATGGAATATAAACATCAAACATTAACCAGGAAATAAGAAAGAAGGAAAGGAAGGGGAGAATAGCAAATTCCACCCAACAAATCACACAGAAGTCGACGGTCCCTCACAATGAACAAAAGAGCAAACGACCCAGAACGGTAGAAAAGTAAACACGACTCAAACTACACAATGGCAACAGCCACTGGCCAATGACGCATACAATCCACCCCAAGAAGGGTGACAACCCACTCGAGACCCTACCACCTCTCGCCCATCGGAGAAAAAAAAAAAAAAAAAAAAAAAAAAAAACGCAACAAAGCATGGGACAAACGAACAAACAGAGGGTCAGTCGGGACACGGTCACTAACCCAACCCCAAACCCTAACCCAGGAAGTCCACAAAATGGACAGGCAACCTGGAGAGATAGAATAACAAATTAAAAAGGAAGCCCTAATAAAAGGAAAGGTAAACCAACACAACAACAAAAGCACCCGAAAGTGAACAGGCAAGCTCTCTGATGAGGTCAATGCCAGTTGTGAACAACCTTCACAACGAAAAAAGACCGAAACGCCATACTTCCGACATAAGGCCACACAAAAGAAACAAAACAAAGAGAGGAAGGGAAAAAACAGACAAGGTGGAACATAAAACTAAATCACCAGCCCAAAAAGAGGCAAGGGCGTCGGAGCTTCATCCTTGGAGACTCGAACTGGAGATTTTTCCAAGTCGGTTACCCTGTGGACACCCCTACAGATGTGTGAACCTAATGATTTTTATTTAATCTGAGAGTTTTTACGTTTTGGTTTGACACAGAGAAAGCATTATTCCAGGTAATTTTGGGTTTGTTATAACTAAGTATTAGTGTATGCAAATTGAGAGAAAGGGTGCGTATGTCTAAGAGTGTGTATGTGCGTGTGGTCCATGATGTAGAGTTATTGAGATATGTTCTTTGTTGTGCGATCAAACGACAACAGTAATTTTCCACTGGGATTAATAAAGTATACTGTTATTGTTACTTCTTTTTTGATTGATAGGAGTAGTCTACCGGAACCATACGTTTAAATATTCTACTAGGTACTACCTGTTTGCGTAAGTGTGTGTTTCTGGCGTGCCACCGGCCGGTAGGTTTTTCTTTCCTTTTCATTATTATTATTGTGGTGTCTAAAATATTTCCTGTAGTAGCATCGGATCAATACGCTGAGAAAGAATTGTCACCCAACACTTCGCACCTCGGTCCATCGCCGAGCATTAATAGTAAACAGCAGCTACAGATCTCATCCACTATAGTGAAGTACACATAGCACGATTAGGAGGAGAATTATTCATAGAAAGACATTCAATTATTCACACAATCATCAGTTAAGTCGCCCGACAAATTACTACTCTTGAGCAGATTACGTGCTTGAGACAACGCCACTGTCAATTGTTTGTCTACAAAAAAATTGTGAAAAACAACAAAATGTAATGACGTAATACGCATTCCGTAAATAGCTGCTGGGGGGGGGGGGGGGGGGAGGAATCCCCAATCTATTTCTAGACCACTACAGTTAATCTTAAATTGCCGCATTTCAACAGGACCAAAGCAGAAATTAATGCTACATAATAATCGCACATAACACAGTAACAATTCATACAAAAAATGTTTTTTAGCCAAATCTGCATGGGCTAGTCCCTTTAATTGCCTGAGGCTATAACAATATCCGTAATTAGGTCATGGAAAATGGAAATTTATAATCCCAGGACTATTAAAATCTGTTACTGAAATTGTTTTGAAATTAAAGCATGAACTTTGGGCAAATACAGTGCTCCTCCTAGAACACTTTCTTCGTGACAGATAACCATAATCTCAGGATACCTTTATCTGTTGTCTACATCAATGATGACCGTAATTAGGTCACGGTAAATGGGCGTAAACTTGTCCACACAACTGATCCCCATTTAGCGGAATTCTTATGGTCACAATATCAGGTGCATACTGCTGAATGTAATGAAAGGATGAGGTGTTGCACTCATGTATAATTCTGTATGAACATTTTCAAGTACACAGACATCTTGGTACTGACCCAGTATTGCTTAATTTAGCTATGTAATATGGTCACCCTGCATGTTCTGACTGCATCACCAAAACTGCGGTTCAAAACTCAATATAACATGTCATCTTTCACACCAGCATTGTTCTCAAGTCAGGCCTGGCTGATCCATTCAGAAACTTGGCTTCCTTGGGGCTAATATTAAATCCCAATTAGGTCACACAAAACAACATCTTGTAATACGGAAGGTTAAAATCTGTGACAAAAATTGTTTTGAAAAATAAAGCATGAACCTTCTGCAGATGCAAGGCTCCTCTTAGAAGATTTCAGGCGCAAAACAAATTCTCTAAAATCTAGACACTGTCTGTTGTCTACAACGGTGGCTATTGTGATTAGATCACACTAGATGGGCATGATTGTGTCCACCTGATTAAATGCGTTCATTTGCACCGTGTTTAGTGAGGGAAACTAATTGCTGAAACCTTCAAACTGACAGATAATGTAAATAGTGAATTCGCTGTACACAGTACTGAAAACAGCTGAGCTGCCCCTTTCCACTCTAGAAAACCTGCCTAATCGCGCTGACAGTTTTCATGACATACGCACAGGGCCGTGCACAGAAAGCTGCCTTCAAGCATTTGCATCAACCTCTGCACACTTGTTTGCAAGTACAGCGAATCCGTCCATAGCAAGATTACTGAGCTTGGGGTAGGTAGTCCACTAAGGTCGCCACGCCATTTCCTCTGTTTTATTTTCCACACCACAAACGTTCCACGGCTAATGCTGAGCAAGCTCAAAGTTTGACATCTCGCAGATCACATGGTCCAAAGCAAAACGCCAGGGCATCAGTTTAGTTCGACATCGCACTCACGGATGGCAGTCACAACGAACTCGGTGCGCAAGCGACAAAATCAAAGAGGAGGGTCTTCGTTCTGGCGAATTTGACAGATGTTCGAAACACGAATCCAAACTATGACATGATGAAACAGCTAAGTTCTCATAGAGTTTGGTTGCGTGTTTTATTATTGGTATTTACTATTGAAACGGTGTACATCCACAAGGAACCACGTTTGCAGAAGCTCTGAGGCTGCCGAGATCGCATAGGACGAGTGGGTCGTCTTTGTAAGTGATTGACGATCCTTTCTGGTTTACCGACTGGCTGTAGCAGACGATTATTTTTGCAGGAACAAAATGTTTTTCATTTATTTTGCTTTTTAGAAAGTATGGCAACACATTCTAGTCACAATTCATACAAAGTTGGCATGATTGCTCTGCTGGGGGGAAGTAGCGAAGGGTTCCGCAGTAAGCTCCAAGCCCCCTTCTCTCATCGCAAACTGTCCGTCTGACCACCATGACGTACGATGCTGACATGTGAAATGCACGATCATTCGAGTCTAATGAACGTTATTTGTTTCATTTGATCACATTACGATTTAAGTCTGATGTTAGCATTTCAAGTAAATGTTATTTGCTTCACTTGATTGCAACTGCAGATGTCTTTCGTCGTCAATAGGCGTGCGTCATGAATTATTTTAACGGTTTTATTCAGAAGCGAGCTGCCTTTCGTTCCGTTGCTCGGTTTTAGTTTGTGGAGCAAACAAGACATTTTTTTGATTATTTTTTTTGTTCGCGTAGAATATTAGTTGAAGCATTCTACCCGTTGAAGGTTCTCGGAAACCTATTCAGTTTTGGCGGGGGACATTTCCCTTTCTAAAATGTGCTTAAGGAATTACCATGAACACCCCGAAAGCTGTTAGCTTAGCGACCTCTGGCTAGACAGGCATGACTTCCAGATTAAAGTGAATAAAAACGAGCCACTCTCCGTTGATCATCACTAGTATACTGAGCAAATAACACAGAAACGACGAGTTGGATATTTATGAGCAAGAGGAACAAGTCTCTCCACAACACTGGGCCTAAAGAACGCACAGTGTATATTGCTAAGAATGACTATAGTTTCGTCAAACCATATTGATGCAGATGCCGCATCAAAAGTTTTAAATCTAACACAAGGTGGACTGTGTATATATAATTTAAAATGGATGATCATCATACTGGCAAGCTATGGTTCCCAGAACATGGAAGTGTTGGACATTCTCCGCAGGTTAATTGATTGCGGCAGATTCAAGGACTTGTTGTAGATCGGGTATTGTTGAGGAATGTTAGAACATCGTGACGCCATTACCCGTGGTCGTGAAATTGGAGATAACGGAGCACAGAGAGGCTGCTGTCCACACCACCCTGTGCATACCAGAACAGCACAGAGAACCCACAACAAGGGAAATTACAAGAGTAGAATGACACATAGGCTTCTGAAGTGAATGCTAGAAACCCGTTTTTCAGCTGATCGGGTGGTCATTTTTTTGGGGGTGGGGGTTTGGGGGGGTGGGGGGGGGGGGCGTGGGGGACATGATTACCCAAGTAGACAGAGTGGATTCCAGCCTAGAGCACCAGTTTAATTTGGACATAATGTTAACTGACAGGATATAGGTAATAGGATATACAAGCACCCCGAACACTCGATTACGACATATGCACCATTTCTGATGACAGTGGAAAACATGAACGCCGGAAATATTTACTTGACACTTTCACCTACCCTCCAAGAATTATTCCCTTCTTGCTATGCACTTTTAACCTTCTCAGCTCCGCCGTAAATGCCTTTCGGTACTTTGGTGAGGGGAAAAGTCATGAGCTCTGAAATGACAGACGTTGACAGACCACGTATCCGTTGAAAACCTCCACCCTACCAGTTTCCGCTTCATCATCTGGACTGTAGGGTGCATGGGTGAAAACGTGGACATTTCGCTCGTCTAGATAGGACAGGTGCAGTGACCAGGCGTTGTGAGTGGTGGCGTTATCATGGAGTAGTTTTTTTTTTGTTTTTTTTTCTGGTGTCAACGATTCTTTGCCGTTACCGCACAGTCTTGCCCTGCGGAAAATGGAAGAAGAAACTGCCATGACTGAGGATAAGATTGATGTGCTATTATCATTACTGCCGTGTGGGAGCATCAGCGAAATCTGCAGTGCCCATCTAGCTGCAGCTGAAAGAACAGAAATAAAAGAAAGGGTTGCGCTACTGCAACAAATCACCGAAGATCTGGGCGCGGACAGCCCGCTGTTTTGACATTAACTAATTAGGAAACTAATTAAGTGACCGAAGACATAAAAAACAGGGATTTGAACGTGAGTCGTTGAGTGGAGCATCAGCTCTTGTTTCTTACAGCTATGGCATGAACCTTTAAAACCTCTTCCCAAATCGACACCTCCAGTTTGGTATTGCGGATGCAGACATTACGGTCCCCTTGGTTGAGAACCCAGAGCTGACAGTTCTCCGTTTAAACCCTGGAGTAGGTCAGGCTGTATAGGCACGCATGCTCCGACAACTGCCCGCAATTTGTCCACTGTCCTAATAACATTTTCTCCCGTCCCGCTCCCTTCACCTTCATTGTTTTTTCTCTCTCCGAATCCTCTCTCTAATCGGAGTCAGTTGGCTAATGCAGTTTCAGAATAAGATGGTTCACCCTGCTTATAGTTGTAAGCGACTGAAGCAGGTTCCTGTGGTGAGTATCTATGGAAAACTGAGTAGGTACCAGAACATGTATTATTGTGCAACTGGTTGGTTTTTAACGCAGCAGCAGTGAATTAGACCAATATGTGCGGTTTAGCGACTTGTGTTTTGAAGTGGTGTAAAGAATTGTGAATGTGTGATTCGTTGTGAGGTGACCCTATGCGGTTGACGGGACGATAAAATCGAAGAAGTAAGTCATCCCAAACTGACAGAATATGCGATTCAAAACAGGATACTTGAATGTGAAGGCTCTAACTATTACTCCCTGTTTTCAGTGGGTTACAGCACCAATGGACAGTTCGATTGCATGATAAAGCCGGTCGGGTTCCCGAATGCAAAAATCGCCATACTAGTTCCAAGTAAGTGACTGTTTTTGTTGTTGTTTTGTATGCTGTTTGTATCGTCCTGGGGTGACCTTTTGCGGGTCATACGAGATTGAAATCCAAGGTCTAAGAACTAACTTAATCGCTTTTCGAATCATATAATTCTTTCAGTCTTTGTTTTAATCTCGTAAAAATTAATTTAAGAAGTTTCAGTTCAAGAAGAAGCTCCAGAAAGTCCGTATACGCTCCATCCCGTCTCTCAGAAGTTTCACGAATGTCGCCTTTGAAACAGTTCCAATGTTCGCCCAGTGCTACACCTTACCACGCCTCTCTCCTCCGGGCGATCGATGGCGTGGTGCCCTTGGCTTCATGACCACAGGTAGTTTCTAAAGCTCCTCGACCCTTCAGATCTTCCGAGACGCACGCCCCTTGTGAGGGTTTCCTTCATACCGCCGCCCCCCCCCCCCCTCCCGCCCCACTAGTCTGTCTACTGGGTCATTTCCTGTCACTACGGTATGTCTAGCGCAGTACATCCACAGAAGGTGCGCTTCGAGCATTTGACACATTCCAGTGACACATCCCATTCCCCTTTTCACTTTTTTGTGGCAAGCTCAGTAAATCTGTGAGGATGATGGCATGTGTGGTTTGACTGACATCTCTGGAGGTAATACATTGGAGGACATGGTGACTGTTTCCACTATCATCAGGCTGGCGGTTGAGACCGTGTTGGCTGCATTCTCTTCATGGATGGTGGTCGTACGTTGCTTCACGGTGAAACCCAACCCTGGCTTGTCTTTGTTGACTGAGCCATCAGTGTACATTATGAGAGCTTGCAGTCTGCTGTTTAAATGAGAAGCTTGATCTCTTTCCCAAGCTTTCTGACATTAGTGTGGAGATGCCAGAATCGAGCTGGATACCTTTCAGCTGGCATAACTGCAGCATTGAGTCTTCTGTTTGACCCATCCAAGACTTGCCCCGTCCAAGTCTGCATCTTTTTGTGTCTTTCACGGCTTCATGGAGTGAGTTGTGGGGATTTTCCAAGGCACTGAAGTATGCTTTGGCTTGCTCCACTTAGTCGGGGTCTGATTTACATTGACGGGAGGTCTAGCATGAACTTCAGTGTCTCAGTGGGTGTGCCATTGGTGGTTTCGATTTGTCGGTGCCATTTTTGTGAGGCGTAGTCCATAGTCAGTGATGCCGAAAACTACAGTTACCTACAGTAGCAGCAGGTGGCGTTGTTCAATACCCTTTGTAGCCTTAGCCTCCAGCACCGACAGCCTTTTGTTGCACTTCTGTGCTGTTGTTTCCACAGGTTGCCCGTAGGCCAGCATTCGTTGGAAGTGGATCTCAAGGTATTTCAGGGGATTTGTTCGTTGGACTACAGCTCCATCAAATGTAACCACTGTCATCGCTTTGCCTGCTGCTCTGTTGTCAAGAGTGCACTGTCTGCGCCTTGCTTGGATTGATGAGATCCGGAAGTACCCCTCGGATACGTTATCCAGTTGTTGCTGTACCGCTTTGGCTGCCTCCTGGGTGTCCTTCGATGTTTTGTGTATGAACCCGTCAAATGCTAATGTAAATACCTTGCTGGGTACAATTTGATTTAGATCTACCAGGCACTTGCTGTATACATTGTATAGAATCGGTTAGAGTGGTGGTCCTTGTGGTAGGCTCACTGTGAGCTAGTGAGGAGCAGAGCTCCAGTTTCGGCCAAGTTGCATAACCACTGTTCTTTCCAGGAGCGCTCGTGCAGTCCACCGAGTCAGCTTTCGCCTGACATATTTTCCATCAGCAGTTTGAACTGGATTGTTGCATGCATCCTCGAAATCGATTGCCACAAACACCGTTCATTCTTTCCTCCATAAGCCTTCGTACACACCATAATGAATGTAAATGCAGCTGCACCCCCCTGATTTGCAGGGAGTATCTCCGTGCAGTTGATGTCTCTAGCGAGTTCCCTGGCAACAACGCGTTCCATGAGCTTTCCTACGGTGTTCTGCTTTGTGAGGATGCGGCATCCATTCAGTTTGTGTGGTCTTTCTCTGGTTTTAGGATGTTGTACAGAGAGGCTTACGTGGGCTCTATCTTCGACATTCTAATGGAAATGTATACTTCTAAGAAATTGTAATTAGTAATATTTTGATTAAGTTTAATTGTTACGTAAAAGAGTTGATTTGTGAGACTACTACTTGGTTTAGTATAATTTATTTTGAATATAATCATTCTAGCTATATGACCGTTTCTCTC
>OY757555.1:682863-707863 GCA_963584105.1 Alviniconcha strummeri | reverse complement strand
AGAGGAAGCTCTTCCAGAAGCTCTTGTGTCCAAACTCTGTTGGCATTAGTTATAGATCGAGACTGAAACAGTATGCGTACTGCCTCTGCCTAAACGATTTTGTTGCTGTTGTTTTACTTTTGGTGTTAAATATGATACATACAAACCCTATGTGGTTGATTGGGCTCAAAACTCCAACCAACTACCTCACTAATATATAAATTAGAAAATTGACGCAGACATTAGAATACTCCCCAGAGGGAGACCGGGGATGTCTGATGTCGCACCCATGTCCGAAATTTGATTCCTCTCTCCTATCTCCTGTCTTGTATTTCTGCCTAGTCCTCTTGCTCTTTCTGTCATAATTTTTCTGCTAGGAGTCCTGTCTTTTTGAGCAGCTAGGAGATGATAGTTGGTACGCGGTGTGTGCAGCTTGCTGCCATATGGCAATGGTATTTGCCAATGTGCACTATATAACTAAACAAATTAAGTACAAATTGTATTATGTCTGTTTATGCCTTTTCTTTTTTCTTTCTTTAATCCGGTTCCAATAAATTAAACGGAATGGTCGACGATACCTTTATCTGGAGATGCGCCGTAACGCTCTTCATAATGGCAGCTATAGCGCTGTTCTTAGCTTCCGAGCAGACCCACTGTGCTCTAGTCGTATATGCGACTCAGAATGAGTGATATGACTGTCGATTTACGCCCTGCGTTTCTTGCTGTTTTTGAATATACACCGAAGTGGTTACAGTTGCCACATGGCTGGTGACGCGTAGCCGGAACTGCTGCCGTCTCGGCGCACGTTCTGTGTACAATGCAACCATACACCGGTTTACAGTGTCACTTTATTCTAACCTCATAACTAGCATAAGTGTGTGTTTAACTGTAACCTACCACCTGTACTTGTGGCAGAATGTCCGGGATCATTTACGTGCAACTGCTTTGACACGGGGCTGGAAATGAGTGGTCAGAAAAAGCTGAACCAGGGAAAGAAAATTCTCCGGCTGCTCCTGACGGGACTCGAACCCGAGACCTTTCGATCACTAGTCCGGCTATCCACCACCCCAATTTTTGTTCATGCTTGTTAAATGGCCCATTATCACAGATATATATATGTAAAGAAGAAAAATAAAATCAAATCTGAAACAAGAATGACAGCGCTCATTCAAGATTCAAAAACATAAAATGTTTAAAATAACGCTATTTATTAGGATAAAACACAACATGGGAATTTTTGGGGTAATCCCCTTTATCATGCTACAAATCGACACTTAAACAACAATTGAACTTTGACCAGTATCACTATTAAATGTAGTTTATAAGATCAGCTGCTATTGCTATCAGAATAAAAACTAAGTTACTTGAACTAATTAATGAACATCAGACAGAGTTTAAGTTAGGAGGAGATATTAGAGATAACATGAGACTGATATGTGACATGATAGCTGATTTGAAGGAAAATAATTTGGTTGGTCTGCTGCTAAACATAGATTTTGCAAAAGCTTTTGACTCAGTAGATTGGAAATCTACGTTTAAAGTTTTGAAAGCATTCGGCTTTAAGTAAGATATATGTAGGGTGGATAGAAACGTTTTGTACACATATTAATCTACTGTAATACTAATAGTGAATGGACAGCCGTCGAAATGGTTTCGTACATGAGGGGTTGTAGACAGGATTATACAATTTCTCCCTTTTTATTTATTCTTTTCGTAGAAATATTGGGAATCATGATTCGGGGAAAAACAAGCGTATATGGGAGGCGACAGGGAATCATTTGAAAGCTGCATTACAGTTATTGATAATTTGTTGGGGAAAATCCGGTCTATAGATGAATGCAGTAAAGGCTATAGTGCAGTTTGGCTTGGCAGTAAAAGGAATTGGGTAGTTAAATAATTATATGCAACACCTTGGAATGGAATGGAACTTATTTAAATTTAAAGTACTAGGAATCTGGTTTACAAATGATCTGGACAACTGTGAAAAAATAACTACTCAGAAAAGTTTGCAGAAGTTTTGTTGTTGTTGAGAATATGGATGGAAAGGCTCATTACACCACTTGGTAGAGTTGCAATTTTAAAATATCTTGTTTTGTCGAAGATTATACACTTATGGATTCTGTTACCAAACCCACCAGATGAATACTTGAATAGTTTACAAAAACTGTGCTATGAATTTGTATGGAATAAAAAGCCGGACAAGATTAATAGAAAAACAGTTCATAAAAGCATACAAGAAGGAGGCCTTGGTCTTCCACATTTGAAAACGTTTGTTTCTGCTTTAAAGCTAACGTGGATTCTAAAATTCATAAATACTCATCATAACTAATACAGCACTGGTGAAATATCCGTTCATTAAGAACATAGAGCACTACGGACCTAGAGTGGCAAATGCTTACTCTAAATGCAACGCATTCTGGACACTGTCGCTGTTTATATGACATGAAATGTTGAATGTACCAATGCTGCATGTCCTCGAATGCCCCATGTACGTATCTTTGTAATAAATACGGTTTAGTTTAGGTTTTTAAATGTGGAAAAAAATCAATAAAACATTCAACGGTGAAAAATGATGAAAACTTATCGTTTTGGGAGTGAAATATGTCCGGTGCTTGGAATTTTCTACATTTTTCATCGTTTTTCACCGTTTGATTGTTAAGTGTTGTTTTGTAGCCTGATATAATTACGCATGTAATGTTTTGTCCTAATAAAAAGCGTTATTTTGAATCTTTTGTGTGTCACAGTATATTTATTTAGACCACCCATAATGCGGCTTGTTACATAAAGTGGACAATTCCAGTATTCCTATGCTTTTGTTCTTTTACAGGAAGTCATGGATTTACAAAATCCATCTGAAGAAATCTCACTTCCAAAAATCCCTCAAGTGTTTGGAGACGGTTTCTCAAGTATTTTCCAAAACGGTCCTTACGTATCCTATTGCAGGTTAGTTCTCGTCAATTTCATTCTACTCCTCGCATGTTTGAAATCCGAACAGTAAAGCGGTAATCTGATGTTGTCTACAAAACGAACGAACGAACAAACAGAACAAGCGCAGTGCGGGAATGCGTGTGGCATGTGTGTGTGTGTGTGTGTTTGTGTGTGTGTGTGTGTGTGTGTGTGTTAGGCGGGGAAAGGAGCTGGATGTTTGCTAGTACATCTCTAGTAGTAGTATGGACTGCCATGTATCTGACTGGATACACTGATTATTTGACCGGTTTCCCTGAACCACTTTCTGGCGAACGTTTTAGTGTCAGGTTTCAAAAAATGTCAGCGCCATCATTGTCTGAACTGTTGTTGTTTTGTGCTTCTAATTTAAATTCCATTCTTAAATCAGCAAATGTTCTTTGTCCTGTGTGATTGACAGGCCGTTAAAATGCAATTACTAAGAGTAAACTGTCCCATTTTGTGGAGCACCATTGGACACTGGCGCATGATCGTATGTCGACAGTATAGAGGTGTTTCAATGCATCAGCACATGAAAACATGACGTAACCAGCTTCCGTGTACTCATTTCAAAGTGCAGAGATTGTGGATGATGATTAACGGGGAGATGCCAAAGACCGGCAATACGACACTTGAGGAGGGTGAATACACTGTCCAGTGCATCGCTGCAGGGTTCTTCCCAAAGGAAACCAAACTGAGCATCCATCTCTGCAAAGAAGACGAGCCACAGACTGTTACGACACGAGTTCGTGAGCTGGACGACGATTTCGCAGGAACATACAGGTTGTTAAAATATCTGATGCGTACAAGGACACAGTTGATGTCACTGGTTTTTCCAACTCTAAAAATAGCACAGCTTGCCGTCTGAGACTATAATTAATCGCGTAGTCTGTGACTTTGAAGTCCGAGGTCAAGTCTGGGTCTGTATTGATTGATCATCGCTTATATAGCGCTATTCTCCGCTCTCTTGAGCAGACTCACTGCGCTCGCATGTGGTTCTACATGGGTGGCTAGCTTTATAGCGCGTTTTTTGAATATCCACCGAAGTGGTGTACTTACAGCGCTGGCATGGCTGGTGACACATGAAACTGCAGCCGTCTCGGCTCATGTCCTGTGTACACCATACAACCATGCTCCATGTCACTTCATGCAAAGCCACATACGTAAGGTGTATGCGTGTTTAGCTGTAACCTGCCACCTGCACTTTTGGCAGAATGACCGGGATCTTTTACGTGGTATTGCGGTAACACGGGGGTGGAACGGATACCGAAATAAGAATCAGCACAGAAAGTCGACCCTGGAGAAGAAAATTCTCCCGCCGCTCCAGCAGGGATTCGAACCCGCGACCTTTCAATCTCGAGTCCGGCGCTCTAACCACTGAGTTATCCCCGCCTACGTCTAGCAAGTTTCCGACCGTCAAAGTCTCGGCGATCAAAGTCTGAGACTTTGATATTGTCTGATAGTAAAACATGGGTAGTACTGGTTCATACATCAGTGTGGAGGACCTCGTGTGAATGTGAGATTTGTCCTAAGGAAAATAACTAATACTAACTTGTTCATCTCTCGGTCTCTCTCTGGAAAATATAAATACCTTGGTTTGAGCTTTTCGACAATGCTTAGTTTTAACATAGGTACAGAAGATTTTGTTTCTTGGGCAAAGAAGGGTACGATACAAAATTTGAAAGCTCTACGAACTTATGGATGCTACTCATGTTCAGTCTTTTCAAGCTGTTTGATGAACAGATAGCACCATCTCTACTGTACGCTGCTGAAATCTGAGGCTATAGAGAAAAGAAACAAATTGAAAAGGTGCATCTGTGTGTTTGCAAACTATTTATTAATGTTCCGACAGTGACCCTAAATGACATGATATATGGTGAGCTGGGCAGGTACCCACTGTATATCGAAATAGCTGCAAAATGTTTTCAGTACTGGTTTCGTGTGCTAAAGCAGCCTGCTTCACGGTACTCAAAGATGGCCTACCAATCGCTGTTAACTTTACACGAGAAGGGGCGTTAAAATTGGGTAACCGATGTCAAGTCTTTACTGTGCAAATGTGACTATCGCTTTGTGTGGTTGTTTGGGGGTGTCGGTGATGAGAAACCTTTCTTGGGAGACTTCAAAGAACGCTTGAGGCAAATCTTCACCCAGGACTGGTTTTCTCATCTGTCACAGAGTAGACACTTTGAAATGTATCATTGCTTTAAAAGTGTGATTAGCAGAGAGGAGTACTTAGACATAATCAAAGTGAATAGCTACAGGACTGCACTCACCCGATTTAGACTTGGCATGTCCCCGTTCAACGCGCACAGGCTTCGTTACTCACGTTCAGAAGCAAATCGTACGTGCCCATTTTGCCCTGATAAAGATGAAAACGAAGCGCGCGTTCTCTTTGACTGCTTATGTATGGAAACATCAGAAACGTGTACATAAACAAAGCTCAAAGCATTTCACTCCAGGACCAGGTGCTCAGTGTGTTAAAATGTACTGATGAGAGCAGTTTTGGTTGTCGTTGGAAAGTACTTGTTTCTAGCAGTGCAAATGCGTAAAAAAAGACTGGAAAGTGGTGCATATCCACTGTAGTGCGTTTCTTGTGTCTCAAAAGGTGTTGGCTAAACCTGTGCATTCCCCATCTAGAACTGTCAGTAGGGTCAGTGTGACAGCCGCTGAAGATGACTGACCAGTCTCCATGCTGGTATAGCCACGCCTGTGCTATGTGGATAGAAGTTGGTCATCTTTACATGCGGTAAACTGCCTGCCCGACAAGAAATACTCTTTTGACTACGTTTAATTTGACAACTCCTTTTTATATTTCGTGTCCTTTTGATCCAGTATTTTTTTATTCTTTGGTTTTGCTAAATGCGTAATACGCCTAAATGTATTATGAACTTAATCACGATCACCATCGTTCACCCACAATATTGTTATGGTCAATCCATTGATTATACAATAAACCATCCCTCCATCCCCCCCCCCCCCCTCCCCTTGACATAATCACAGATTTAAAAAAAAAAAAAAAAATCGCCACAACTACCTTCCTCCGGGGGTTATTTCTGTAACTGAACGTGAGTAAAAACATTGTTCACACGATTCTTAAAGTACAGGGTGAGTAAACTCGATGAGTAAAAATAAACTAAAAAAAAAAAAAAACGTAAAAGAAAGAACAACAACAAAAACCAAATAACAACGACAACAACAAAATAAACAAACAACAACAAAGCGAACTGTAGAGAAGGGGGTGGGGTGGGGGCCAGCGAGTGATGGGGGAAGCGTTCACAAAGAGTTCATTTCAGCATCTGAGTTAACCCCCCCCCCCCCCCCAACTATCTTTACCCACTCTTTTTCTTTCGTATAGTGTCTAATTTCAACATTTTGAAGACTCTGAAACGTTTAGTGCATGCTGGGTTATTTTGTCATTTCCATAGTCCACCGAACTGTGGCATGGACTACAGAATCTTTAACGTGCATATGTGATCTGTTTGCATGCGTGTACACACGGGGTCCTCGGTTTATAGTCCTACATAAGAGGGTGCCGCTTTCCCGATGAAATTTAAATTATAACATGAAACCTTTTAAACTACCGCTATATTTCTGATGTAATGTTTTTGGAGAAATAAGGGAAATAGCACAATAAGTGAATGCATCATCGTTTCTTGTGCTGTGAGTCTTTTGGGGGGTAAAAATCGCGATATTTTCATGGCCGTCATTTGTGAAGGTTAGCTGATCGCAGATATTTTCTTGAAATCGTTCATGATTGAATAAAAACATATTTCATGAGAAAGGTGGTGGCTAGTTCTTACATATAAATGGTATTTTTGGTGTGTCACTTCCTCCTAACAGCTCCAAACAAAGAAAAGATAATCAGTGTCTCGCACGTTACCGATGTTGTCTTCTGAGTGTGTATCACGATATTGTTACTTGTTCACAATAGAATCTAAAGAACTTTCTTTGTTTCGTCTGTCTGGTGGATAACCACATTTCACCTTATTTTAAATGCTTGTTTGATGACATGAGAGTAGATACAAAATATATTAGTCATTTCTTCAGCGGTGGTTGACGCGGTGTCTTAAAATGGGGTAACGTGCGAACACACAAAAGAACTATTAACCATTGACTTTCGACCTACCCTAACGTAGGAGCCCACATCAGCTGACTTGCGGCAGCAATGTTTGACCTTTTTCTGCGCCGTGTATGGTGTATTATTTGACTACGAAAGGGAAAGCTCTGTGGTGTCTTCAGTGGTGATGGATGTAACGCTCGTGACACATATTTGTTCCCAGTCGGCTGAGTGTTTGTATGCAACCTTTCGTAACCAAACTTGGTAGTGTGGTGCACCACCATGAGCCGGAATGTCATGCGATTCTATCTTCAAGGTCAAGGTCACAGTGTGGGCTTATATAATCAAAATATGACGGTTTCTACTATATCTCTTATTAGTTCTAATCCAATGAGTCTTGAAAACAAACTCAATTTAATGGTAGATAATCATAAGCAAAGAAGTGAAAATATTAGATTGCTGTGTTCAAGGTCAATGTCACAGCCAAGGTTAAACGTTTCAGTTAATGTTAGTTTGGATGATATGAATTGTTGAACCAACTTAGTGATAGTACATGTTCATAAGCTGGAGTGTCTTGTGAAAAGGTTGCTTTGCTGTATTTAAGTGAAGGTTCCGAACTTCTGTGAATGTTTGCCCGGATAATATATCTGATCGATCAAACTTTGTATGGTGATGCATCATCATCAGCCAGAATATCATTCAGAAATATCATTTTGCTATGTTCAAGGTTAGAGCCACAATAATTTCTACTAGATCTTCAGAAATACTGAAACTTTTGCAATGCCAATTAGTTTGATGGTACATCATCACAAGACAGGGTAAGACACCGTGAAAAGATTTTCTTGCTTTTACACAGGGCGTGAGACGGAGAATATGGCTTGGGTGACTGTGGACTCGACTAGATTGCTGCCGCTCTTGGCCATCCCAATATCTAAAGCAGGTGTCAGTACTGGTTCCAATCAAGAAAATATAGAAATAACATTGCTTTTGTAATGAATATACTTGTTTCTTAAGTTTTTTGGTCAATGGTTCAAGTGCGTGATTCTTATATCCTTTATACTTGTGATTATGTCTACAGTTGCACGTAAGGGACCCCGTTCATTTGGCCAAAAGTGCAGGTGGCAGGTTAGAGCTAAATATGCATGCACCTTACAGATATGCTTTGCATGAAGTAATATGGTGCTTGTATGGTGTACACAGAACGCGCCGAGACGGCAGCAGTTGGTTTAAACAAAGTTTATTTACATTCATGAAAATATGGACAATAAAAAATCATTGTATGAGCATTAAACAAGCTAGGCTTATAGTAAATGCTCACAAACATAATTTACTAATTAATTCATTTTGCAATAACGGGTATGTATGATTATATTAAACAACATGAAAACAACAACACAAATCAATCAAAAATCAAGAGAGAGAGAGAGAGAGAGAGAGAGAGAGAGAGAGAGAGAGAGAGAGAGAGAGAGAGAGAGAGAGAGAGAATGCTCTCATGCGCTGCCAGTAACTATTTAATTGAGTTTGTCATTCCATGGCAAAACGGCCTGACTGGGTAATGAAGTCTTGGACAGCTTTAAATATTAATGAGTTCATATTGTTTGATATGTTTGGATCCCCTTGCAGGAGGGTAGTAATGTTGCGCAAATTTGCAGGGAGTCTGAATATGGTGTTTTGACGTACGTGTGTAAAACGTGGGCAGTGTAGAATGTAGTGTTCAGATGTTTCTTTTCTTTCTCCACAATCGCAAGAGCTATTTGTTGTTAAGTGTCTGTTTAATAGGTCGTATTTTAGGTCGTTTATTCCAAGACGGAGTTTGCAATGTGTTATCTGTGCTTTTCGACTACCGTTGTAATAGAAAGGCGGGGGATTTGTGTCGTTTCTGGAGAAGAAGTGTTTAACTTGACTAATTGATTTTGTTCGCTATATGTTTTCTGGTAAATTATTCCACAGTGTAGTTGTCGATGGGAAAAATGATTGCCTGTAAGTCTCGGTCTTATATTTTGGTACCTGTCGTTGGAGTGGTCGTCGTCGATGGTATAGATTAGTTGAGGAAACAAGTGTGGGTAAATGTTCTTTCAAGTAAGTCGGGGTATTTTCTTGAACAATCTTGTGGTACATAATAATTTTGTGTCTGAAGCGTCTTTCTCGTAAAGTCGTAAACCCTGATTCAGTGTATAGTTTCTGGTGACTTGTTCCGCGAACAGCACCTATAATGGTTCTTACTGCATCGAGGTGTAGACTTTCCAGTTCTTCTGCTAATTTCAGACTACAATTATCCCAAACGACGTCTGCATAATCTAACTGCGGTAATATAAAAGACCTATACATGGTTTCAAGAGCTTTTCTGCTAAGACGATATTTAAACGATCTTAGGCAAGCGACTTGACATCTACATTTTGCAATTAGCATTTTAATATGACTCTACCATTTACAGTTGTTTTGAAAAATGATTCCTAAATGTTTATGGCTATGAGTGTCTTCTAAAATAGTCCTTCCAAAATTCAGTGATTGAAATTGGTGGTTTTTGTTCCTGGTTATGTTCATCAGTTCTGTCTTCCTTTCGTTAAACTCAGTTTTCCATTTATTTGCCCATTGCATTATTTTTTTTCAAGATCATTGTTTAGAATTTCAGCTCGGATATGTGGATTTTCTAAGTACAAATACATACTAGTGTCATCTGCGAAAAACTTAATAACTGATTCGATGTCTTCAACAATGTCATTTATGTAGATAAGGAACAGAAGAGGTCCTAGGACTGAGCCCTGTGGGACACCTGCAGGTACAGTTAAGTAATCGGATCTGCTACCGTGGAGTACCACAGCCTGTTTACGTTCAGCCAAATAGTTTTCGAACCAATGAAGTAAAGTACCTCTAATTCCAATAGCTTGCAATTTCCGTAGTAAGCCACGGTGCCATACTTTATCGAACGCTTTAGATATGTCAAGGAAAATTGCTTGAGTAGTTATTTCACTATCAAATGACTTACAAAAGTCATCGTATATACTTAGTAACTGGTACACGGTTGAATCTTTTGGAGTGAATCCTGATTGTGACGGTGTTATTATTTGGTTTGCGTTTAAGTAGTTAGACACATGGCGATGAACACATTTTTCAAGAGTTTTTCCTACGCAACTTAGCAAAGATATAGGACGGTAGTTAGTACACTGTTCTTTGTTCCCCTTTTTATGAATTGGTGTAACGTGTGCTGTTTTCCAGACTGTGGGAAAAATTCCTTCATTAAGTGATCGATTGAAGAGAAATGTTAATGGTTCAGATATGATTCCAGCGCTGTTTTTTAAAATTATATTATATATTTGATCACGGCCTGTCGCCTTTGCTGTGCTTAATTTTGTAAGAGTATTTTTTACTTCTTCTACACTCAAATGTATTTGATTTATACTCGTTAAAAGTTCTGGTACATCTGGGACATCATCGTTGTCTTCAGTGGTTGATTGGTTGATGAAGAATTTGTTGAGTATAGTCGCCTTCTCTTTGTTAGTATAATAAGTAACTCCATCTTTTTCTAATGGTGGTATTACGTCGGGATCAGATCCCTTTTGCTCACGAATGACTTTACTAGTTTCCACCAGTTTTTGGTACCGAATGTCGCGCTGGAAGACGCACGATTGTCTAAATCCTGTAAATAATCTAATTTCCTTTTCCTTATGGCGTAGGTGAGGTCGTTCCTAATTTGTCTAAAGCTTTTCCACGACTGATCGGTATTAAATATTTTCGCTTTTTTGTGGAGCTTATTTTTGTTTCTTATCATTTGTTTAATTTCTTCAGTTATCCATGGTTTGTCGCACTGCCGAACACTAATTGTTTTTACAGGCATACATTTTTTTGCCGTATTGTGTAAAGTGTCAGAAAAGAGTTGTGCAGCCTCTTCTATGCTATGTAGAGATACAATGTCCATCCACCTAACATTAGAGAGCTCGTTAGATAGTTTTTCAACGTCGAGTTTTCTATAATCATAAATAGTACGTTTGAATGAAGGGCTATGTTTTATTTTATTAATTAATTTTACGCACGGCACTGAATGGTCACTACAGACTGGTGGAAGAACGTCAACATGACTAATTATGTCGGTACAAGAGGTGAGTACAAGATCTAGCAATGTGGCTGACGTTTCTGTAATGCGTGTGGGATGAGTTACTACTTGTTGTAGGTTATTGAAGTTGATAACATCTAGGAGCTGAGGAGACGGGTTACTTAAAAGGTTTGTGTTGAAAATCCCCAAGCACTATGAATTTATGTGGAGTGCTGGACACGTTTTTAATAGACTGGTCTATTAATTCCCAATAGTCAGATTTTGAGTTTGGAGGTCTGTAAAAGGATCCTATTAGCAACTTATCTTGGCCAATCTTCGTCTCTATCCAGACTGCTTCTAGTTGGGGAATAGACAGGTCATGCCTCTCTTTACAAATGAGACTGTTCTTAACATAAATTGCCACTCCTCCGTGCGGATCGTCAGATCGGTCTTTACGTACCGGTGGATGATACCCATTGATTGAAATTTCGTTATTTTTAATATCAGCCGATAACCATGTCTCTGATATAGTAATGACATCATGATCTGTTACTTCGCTGTCGAGTAAATCTAATTTCCGACGAAGAACCGGGCATTTATGTGAATTATTGATAACTCTTTGGGCTGTACTCTGCAAGGGGGTCCTGGGTTGAGGTGAATGTCACCAGCGGTTTGAAGCAACAACTGAATAATTATAAGCGGTAACACGGTAAAACAAAAGGATTTTATGTCGGGAACTTGTTTGCGGGTACCTACATATGAATAATCAGGCATAAACGTTACAGGGGTGTCATTTCGGTCCTTGTATGTATGCAGGTCGTTGGATGCTTGACTATTATTTAACAAAATGAATAGTATCAGTACAACATTAATGCCTCTGCTACCTTCCAGATATAATGCTAAAAACGGCCATATTTCTGAGGCAGAAATAAACGCTAGTTTAAAAACTGACAATTGGGCCGCCCTGTCATGGAATCCTCCCACCAGGGCGGCCCTATATAAAGAGATACCTATTGTCATTATGTAATGCCTTTCAAAGAAAGGTCAAATAGAAACACGGCCATGGGTGACAGATTATACGTCATGCAACTGTAGCAGGCGAGCAAGATAGACAGAAAATGGGTAAAAAAGGAAGTATAGATACAAAAACTGCTCAAATGACAGTATGAAGTAACACTTAGTAGCAACAACGACGAGGTATAACAAGTTGGAAAGAAGACAAAAAAAGAAACAGGTTACGATAAACACCATGGGTGATTATGTGTGGTTTCGCTCTCTCAGCCAAACAATATTAATGACTTATTCTCCACAGCTACAATCTCCGCCAAAGGCTGTGTCTAACCGAACCCTCCTCCGATGTTTAAGTATCACGAAAGGTCAGTAAACATAAATTGGGGAGATGCTTATAATAGTAAATAGCAGCTCCTTGCTTATATAACGACAGCGTTCATTTAGTTCGTGACTTCGACCAGACTAAATTCATCAATGAGAAATTTAAATGGAAAATCTAGAGACTTCACACCAAAGTAGCGATAGATCACATTACGACAGTTGTTCGAAGGATGCTTGTCAAAAAAAGGAGCAAGACGACTGAGCGTCGGTAGCCACGCTGTCTTAGTCATAGTGAACTCAGTTATAAGTACACATACACGCTCGATGGTCAACAAGCAGTACGCGCCAAGTGAGAATACCACCATGAAAGTTCAACAGGTTTTCTGAATGAAGATGATTTTAAGATGTTACAGCAACAAGCTGACAACGTTGCTAACCATACTTAAAAAAGCAACAACAAATACTCTCGTCACATGGGAATACAAGCATGACATAAACAATTTGTAGCATAATTATAGTTACAGTTACAGTTATAGTTACGTATAGTTGCGGAAGTAAACTAAGTAAAGAGTTACTACAGCGGTTCTAAATATAGGAGTACATGTCTGCAAAAAAAAAAAAAAAAAAAAAGTCTCAGCAGCGCAAGTAATAGACATATGCACACCCACATTTGCATCAGTTCACTTACTAACGCATTTTAGTAACATTCAAAATATATCGAGTTCCCCGCCCCCCCCCCCCCACCCACCCACCCCCTTACCCCTTTCTTTTTCTCCTTTTCCTTCCTTCTCCCCCGCTTTTTGTGTGTCTTTTCTTTTCCTTTCCTTCTTCCTCCTTTTCCGTATTCAGTAGTGTCACACTCGAACACACACACACACACACACACACACACACACACACACACACACACACACACACACATGTATAGACCCGCATGCACACTTCCACGCATACACATAACATCCCAGGCAGCGTACAGAAATGTTCACCCCGGTTCACCCAGTCGGCCAGTGACAGTGTCACACACGTGGAAGAAGCCGTAGAGCAAAACGTGTAGAGCAAAACGGCGTGCACAGCGGGGACTAGTCACACTCATACGTACTCCACGTGGTTTACAATGTCGTGACAACACAGGCTCCTGGATAGAGTCACTGCCACCCAGGGGTGTACAGCTGGTACAGAACTCAGTTCTGTAGTCAGTTCTGTAGTCAGTTCAAGTGCATTCCAGTCCCATTTTAAGTTTAATCTGTTCTATTATGTCAGTTCAAGTACTTAGTACTTAGCAATCAATCGTCATTGGCCAGCCATGCGAGTAATCAGCCGTCACTCAAGAAACACTGCACGTATTCCTAGTTATTTTGGAAGGAAGGCACCTCGGTATATTATCTCTGCACCATTCAAGTGAATACCGCGGAGGTGGAGAGTATGAATGCAATCAGTATTCAATATACGTTTTAATTAGTATTCAATATATGTTTATGCACGCACGCACGCACCCCCCCCCCCCCACACACACACACATACCCCCCCCCCCCCACACACACACACACATACACACCCACCCACCCACCCCCACACACACACCGCCGTGCACATCACACACACCACATGCACACTCAATGCAGGTCGTTTGGGTTCGGGTCGGTAGAATGTGGGTGGGTTCAGTCAGGGTTGTCATTGTTTTGTTTGTTTTGGGGAGAGATGGGTGTTTTGGGCTTTAGTCTACAGCGAACACTGCAAGCTCGCGCATGGTGGCGATTTTGTACGACGAGTTATTCTTCTTCACAAAAATGAAACCATCACGAGTCCATGTGTCGGAGATTCGTTGATCCCGTTTGAGTTTTCTGGCCTTGGCTGCAACGTGGGCTCTAATTCTTGTCAGGTCCTCGTTGATGAAGATCTAGTGGGAGGCCGGTGTTGCCGAGCTGCCGGAATTGCGGGCTAAGGGAGGCCAGTCCGCACTGGGGACGATCTTGGCACCGTCAATCTGCTTCAGCGCTCTCCTCGCCTTCACCAGAGCCTCTTTGTGCCGGTAGGATGTCAGCCTCACCAAGATGGGTCTGTCGCGGGACGCAGTCGCTGACTTCTTTCCCACCCGGTGGCTCCGGTCTATGGCGTCATCTGTAAGATTAACGCCCACACTCTTGGCCACCGCTTTCACGATTTCGTCGGTATTTTCATCGGCTGACTCGGGAACAGGGCCTATCCTAACGCAGTTGCGTCTGCTGTACTGCTCTAAGGCATCCACTTGGTCCTTCAGAAGGGAAATTTCCCTGTCCTTTTCCAAGAGTTTCTCCTTTAAGCCTGCGAGTTCTTCCAGTAGCCGGTCAGAAACCCGCGCGGCCACAGCCCCCGAAACTAAATCCAGAAACCCAGGGACGGCAGCAGTTCCATGTGGCACCAGTCATGCCAGCGCTGTAAGCACACCACTTCGGTGGATATTCAAAAATGCGCTGTAAAAAACTATTTAAAACATGTAGAATCACATGCGAGCGCAGCGAGTCTGTTCGAGAGCGGACAATAGCGCTATATAAAAGCAATTATCAAATCAACATGTGAGACAGAACACTAATTAAGTGCAATTGGGTATTCGCTTTAGAAAGCAAGAAACAAATATCCCTCTGACATGTATATTATATATATTAGATTCAGAACAAGTCAGTGCAACACATCCCCCCTCACCCCCACCCCTCCTCCAAATTATTTTGGAAAGAAGAGCAAACTAAGGAAAAGAAATTATTTGATCTATTTCGTGCATGTCTGTACTTCGAAGAAGACATTTTAAAGCAAAATCTTTAAAGAGGCGTGAAAATAATAAAGCAATTTAAAAAAAAAAGTGACAGATATTCCTTCATTAATTAGGAAATATTGTATAATAAAAATTAAAAAAGGCAAGAGTGAAAGTAGCCACTAAGCCAACTGTTTCTGGTGTCTTCTGGAACATGCGAGACACTAGCCGATGACGTAACATGATGCACAATTAACCAAGTCCCTGTCACCCTGTCAATTTATATCTTATATTTATATACACAAGAGATGTCAAGCCATCATTTCCAAATAATAACATTAAAAAATTCACACTTTGTACTTTTACCCTCTATGTCACAGTTCTGACCAGTTTTCAGGAGAATGACGCATATATATATATGTGTGTGTGTGTGTGTGTGTGTGTGTGTGTGTGTGTGTGTGTGTGTGTGTATGTGTGTGTGTGTGTGTGTGTGTGTGTGTATCTACAGGGCAGTATGGACCTACACCATCAACGTGAACAAGAACGACACAGGAAAATTCCTTGAATGCAGAGAGACTGTGAGCTTTTATGGAGCCAATGGAACAGTCCTGAATATTCCAGGTAAGTTCATAATTACATTTCTATCTTCTGCCTGCATACTCACACTCCGGACTTACTTCCAGTCGGCTGAATGTTCACCAGTCCCTTTATTACTGTATAGCTCTTTCACCCGAGTTCTGAGTCCCTGTGGACTCATCTTCATGTGTTGGGGACAGGCTGGGTTAAATCTCCAGTAATAAATTAATCACTCCACCTCCACCCACATTCCCACCGCCGCCCTCCCCTTCCACTCGTCGCCCCCCGCCCCCCTCCCCAATCCACCACTCCCTGTTACATTCCGTTTGTGCACTCGTGCGTGTGTGTGTTTGTGTGTGTGTGTGTGTGTGTGTGTGTGTGTGTGTTAGTGTGTGAGTGAGTGAGTGTTTGTATGAGTGAGTGTATGTGTGAGTGAGTGTGTGTTTGTGTGTGCGTGCGTGCGTGCGTGTGTGCGTGTGCGTGTGTGTGTGTGTGTGTGTGTGTGTGTGTGTGTGTGTGTGTGTGCGCGCGCGTACGTGTGTGCGTGTATGTCTGTGCGTGTGTGCGTGTTTGTGTGTGGTGTGCACAGTGATATTTGGAGGGTTAGAGGGGTTACTTTCATTTACTGCATACATTTGTGTCAGTTACTGAGTAAAGCGCGCTGTGCTCATCCTGGTCGGTGAGATGGGGCGCCACAGAAATGACCGCTGTGATGATGACAGTGATGCTGATGTTGATGAGTATCCCATTATACAAGAGGAAACAATTTATTTATTTCCTTTTCTGTCGTTGCTGTTGCAGTTCCAGATGAAAAGCCGAAGCGGCCGAAGCAGCCAAAGCCGAAGGAGCCAGTGGATCTAGGGCTGTGGGTCGCCATCGGTTTTCTATCTCTGCTTCTGCTGCTTGCGCTCTGCATCTGTTGTGCGCAATACTTCCTGTGCCTACCGCATTTGGTTGCACATTCCTCTGAAAAATCCACTGGGGAGGCGCCCCGACCGGAGGAGTCACAAGGCGAGGAGTCGAGCGTCAGCGAACAGGAGTCGTCGAGCGCAGCGGGCGAGTCGAGCGAGGCGGGCCAGTCGAGTGCAGACCATGACGTGCCCATCCTGGCGGAATCGGCACACGTGGCACAGATTCCACCACCGGCTGAAGGCCCTAGGGGCTAAGCAGGCTGAATAACAACAACAAAAACTGGCGGCTCCAGACTACAAAAGCCAGATGAAGAACACCAACTACAAAAGCCAGATGAAGAACATGATCCGGCTGAAGAACAAAAGCCAACTAGTAAAGAAGAACAAGCGCAACAACAACAACACACAAAACAACAGAAGTAACAGCTGCAACAGAAGCAGCAGCAGCAACAACAACAACAACAGCAACAACAAAACACTACATACACACACACACACACACACACACACACACACACGCACACGCACACACCCCCCCCCCCCCCCCCCTTTGACGTGTGGTTAATTTTAGTGACTTGTGTTTTGAACTGGTGGTGAAGTACTTTGAATGTGTGTGATTCGCCCTGATGTGACCCTGTGCAGTTGACGAGACGTCAAAATCCCCAAACTGAAAAAAGAAGAAGATAGCTACTCAAAGATAGTGCATGCGGCGATTTAGGATGACACGGAAATCAACTGGCGCCACCAAGCGGCTGCATCGCACAGGATGGCGTCCCAACCGAAGGTTCGACGTGTTGGTGGCACCGCTTGTAGCACCAACTGCAACAAGAGGCGATTCACGTGTCCCGGAAAGTTGTTCTTTTCATTCCCAAAGGAAGGAGCAAGGTAAGTGAGATATTTATGGTACGTTTTAGTCAACCTTTTTATCAGAAATTTTGCTGAAACAATTCTGCACTTGGTCTGTCTGACATCACACACTGTCATTTTTCTCAACAGACTTTTCAAAAGACTACCGCCTTGTACACCGTACGCCGATTATAGCCATATTCTGATGACTTGACTGTTTCTCTGTGGCGTGATTTATCAATGTGGATGTCAGGTGGACTAATTTTCGGTTGCTTGCAAGCCATAAGGTTACAATCAGCTGCTGATTAAAGGAACTCTCCTTCGGCGGCTAAACGTTTTGTTTCCTTAGAGGAGGTCAAACGAACATGATCAGCGTTAAACGTTTTGTGATTGAACGTGCCGTTGATTTTATAACGATTTTAGAAGAGGACTTTCCCAGACAGTTTTACTAACACTGTTTTCACGAGCTCTTTCCTGTGATTCAGTATGACATCATTGACAGGATACCGGAACTTCTCAGTTTTGTGTACATGTCATGTATACATTATTTTTGTCAATGTTTATTTTTGAAAGCCCCCATGGGGCCGGCGTCTCCCGCCGGGGGTGTTTAAACCAAGCTGCTGCACCCCTTTCACTCTTTTCTTACGTCTAGTTTCTATCTACCGGCCCTTTCAACTATATTTCATTCCAAAAACTCTCTCCACAATACCTCCGTTTTCAGATCCCTTCTTATAGCGTATTTATACCTAAACGGCCATTCTCCTGTATTTATCTACAACACAGCTCTTCTTTATATAATTCTTCTTACTCTCTGCCACACATTCAGACCCAGCGTGTTTGCCGTGCGCTGCATCCCGTGTCGGGGGAGGATGAGATCCTGGTGGCTGAGGTCTCCCGTTGGGTCCAACACGCTTCTTCGGCCCGGATTTCCCCTAGACGGGTGGTTGGGTTGGCCCGACCCAATCAATCGGCTGGTCGTGCTTTGCCCTAATTTCGATTAGAAGGCAGCGGCTCAGGGTCAATCAGGGGATAGAAGTAAACTTCGTTTTGTTTTTATCACCTGAGTATATTGCGTTTTGAACCCTGGTGCACACTTGCTGGAATGCCGTTTGTGTGCATCCCCTTGTTGGACTCGGTGGCGGGAGGGGACAAAACGTAATGAATCTTTCGGAAACATAGCGTGGCACCCACAAATAAAAAAAGATTACGGAACAACGACCAGGATTCGGACTCGGACTCTGAAAACGAACTCTCTTACAACTCCTACAAAAACTGGCCAACGTTTCTGGTAGTGGAATCGTCAAGTGACGACCTCCCGCTGAGCAAACTGTCACCATTTGCTGTTCAAAAGGGTTTCCAGGAGGTGGCCGGAACCCTCAAAAGCATTAAAAGGTTGAGGGATGGATCTTTCCTGGTGGAGTGTGGCAAAAGGGCCCAGGCCCAAAACCTACTCCGAACAAACAGATTTACTGACAGACCAGTCAGGGTCTCAATTCACAAGACCCTGAACTCCTCTCGGGGAGCAATCAGATGTCGGGACCTCGCTGACATGACGATGGTTGGGATCCGAGATGAACTGAAGGATCAAGGTGTGGTTGGGGTGAACCGAGTGACTCTTAAGAAGGAGGGGAAGGTGATCCCCACCAACACTCTTTTCTTGACGTTCGGTTCCCCGGAACTCCCGAAAAAGATCACGGTTTGCTATCTAAAGGTGAAGGTGGCCTTGTTTATTCCGAACCCTATGCTTCAACTGCAACAAATTTGGACATACGAGCCAACGTTGCAAGGTTGCTGCAAAGTGTACGGATTGTGGAAAAGATAAGCATGAAGGTCAGTGTGAGGGACCCAAGCTGTGCTCTAATTGCAATGGTCCCCACGCTTCATCGGCTAAAGACTGCCCGGTCTGGCAGAAGGAGAAGGAGATTCAACGTGTCCGCGTTGAGAAACGTATATCCTTTCCGGAAGCCAGACAGTTGGTTGAAGCAAAGATGCCAACCGTGATCACTGGAGGTAAGACTTAAGTCGCTGCCGCTTCCACCAGAAGAGAATCCAAATCTGTTCAGTGTCAAACCTCGTTAACCTGGGTGTTTTCAGATCGTCCACTCAGGACGACTGAATCTAACGTGCGTTCTTCTGGCGGACCCGGATCGGTATCGACCGGAACTCAGGCTTCCTCCGGGAAGTCAAGGACGGTATCGGCCGACGCCCAGGTTCCGTGCGAGTCCGCCAAGTGTTCTTCGGAGACGGATCGGGGTTCAGCCGATCCCCCCAGAACAGCCTCTAAGGGTTCTGCCAATCCCAACAAAATGGCATCTAAGGGTTCTGCGGCTCCCTGCAAAAGCGCTCCTAAGGGTTCTGCAGGTCCTTTAAAAACCGCGACCTCGAAAGATGATTCGACATCTTCGAGGTGCTCACCTACTAAGGTAATGGTGGATGGGGTATTGGTGGACGTCGAGGGTTTTTACACCCCAGGCGCTCCACTCCTTCCAGCAGGCCCCAGGTACCACCCAAGCATGTAGCTTCGGACAGGCTAAAGAAGGCAGAGCAAAATCTGGTTCTTTCGAGATGGACTCGTCATCCATCTTGCCTGACTGAAGCAATGGAGCACTCCATTATCCAATGGAACGTGCGAGGTTTTCAAGCCAACTTCGAAGAGCTCGCTCTGCTTTCGAAAAGGTTATAGCCAGCTGTGTTTGGATTGCAGGAAACATTTTTAACCAGTTCCAAGACTCCATCATTCTCTGGTTTTAATATCTTTAGCAAATATTCCCTAAATGATAGCTACTGGGGGAGTTGCTCTGCTCATAAATAAATCCTGTTTAGTGAGGTTCATTTGAACACCCCTTTACCGGCGGTGGCTGCGAACATGACATTTAACAAGGTCGTCTCTTTCTGTAGTATTTATCTTCCTCCATAAGATCACGTTGCCAAGACTGATCTGATTAACCTAATCGAACAATTGCCATCCCCGTTCGTTCTTTTCGGCGATTTCAACGGTCACTCCCCGGTCTGAGGTAACGAGTCCTATAACAGCAGAGGACAAATGTTGGAGGATCTCTTCTCAGAAATGGATTCATGTATTATAAATGATGGTTCATCGACTTATATTCATCCCGCCAAAGTTTCCACTTTCGCACTTGATCTCTCCATTTGTGGTCCGTCTCTGGTCCTAGACTATGAGTGGAATATACATGAGGATCTGTGCGGAAGTGACTACTTTCCTGTAATCCTAACCAGCAACGCTGTCGAAGAGGAAGCTGGACCTAACAGATGGAGTTTTAAAAAGGCAGACTGGCTGTCCTTCAAAGTTCAGTGTACCTCTGAACTGACGGAGTAGGAGGTGGTCATGTCTGCCGAGGATCCCACCGGTCAGTTTACTGACCTACTTATTAAAGCAGCAAACAAAGCTATACCAAAAACACGCTTCTCGAAAAAACTTCCCATAGTTCCATGGTTTAATGACAATTATAAAACAGCAATTAAAGAAAGAAAGAAAACACCGGTTGGCTGGGCGTAAAACACCAACTTACTTACTTTTTTAAAAATCTGGACAGTCTGTGTGAAATAGTTTCATTTAAAAATATATAAAAAATATTGATAGCGTTTGAAATTGCCAAGACAAACAATGAAATGATGTCTAGCATTTGTAGTAAAATCTGTAGTAAAATTTGCAGATGATACAGAACTGGTTGGAAACATTAGAAATGATAAAGATGCAAGCAGACTGAAAACTGTGTGAATTGGTGTGATAAAAATTACTTGTATTTGACTGTTTCCAAAACGAAAGAGATGTACATTGATTTTAGGAAGAATCAAAGATGCCCCAAACCAGTCTACATTAAAGGAGAAGCAGTATAGAGAGTAGATGCAGATAAGTACTTAGGTGTGGTTTTTGATAGTAAATTGAACTGGAAAGAGAACATCAACTCTGAGCTGAAAAAAGTGAACTCGAGAATGTATTGCATGAGAAAGCTGAGATCATTTGGAGTAAATTCCGATATGCTAGTCACTTTTTATAATGCTGTAATATGTAGTATTATTATGTTTGGTTCTGTCTATTTCAAAATCAGATAGAGGGAGGTTGGAAAAGATTATACGAAAAAAGCAGGTTATGTTGTGTAAAGCCACTGAACAGTTTTAAGATTTCACTCGAAAAGAGACTGTACAGAAAACTAATGCAAATATTAAACGACCCTACACACCCAATGAGACACTACTTTTATAGTAGAAGTAGCAACAGGAGTGGAAGATTTTTACTTCCGAGAACAAATAGAAACCGTTATAAAGCCTTGTTTTTACCCTCGGCTCTGTCAGTTTTTAATGAAAACTATACCAGTCATTAACTGAGTGTGCGCATGCGTCAAGACGTCTGTTTCTAACGGAGGGTTGGGGATGTGTCAACCTAATGATTTTTATTTAATTTGAGAGTTTTTACGTTTTGGTTTGACACAGAGAAAGCATTATTCCAGAGAATTTTGGGTTTGCTATAACTAAGTATTAGTGTATGCAGATTGAGATATGTTCTTCGTTGTGCGATCGAACGACAGCTTTAATTTCCCACTGGGATTAATAAAGTATATTGTTATTGTTAGGGTTCTTTCGAACGTTTTAGGGTGGCCTGGGGGAAATTCATCCAAACATGTACATTTGATTCGCATGCACGCTTCGAGACACGATTCTGTCATACTGGCTCAACCAACCCATGCTCATTGTGATTTGCAGACACCTTCGACAAATTGCAGACTAGTATATAACACAACTAACTGTGTGATTTCATGAATATGAAAGAAAACGTTCTTTTTCTGAGGAATGAGTGAACAACTACTGGTGAGGTTGACAAAACTGATAAAACAGAACTAGGGAAATGTATTCACCTATACAACGTAACACAAGGAAACAAGGAAACACAAGCGCTTTCGACAGAAAATTGTCTTCGTCAAATGCACACAAAAAAGAGACAATAATAATACTAAAAGAAGAAGGAAGCAAAGAAGAAGACAGACAAGAGGAGGCTGATGTAAAAACCAATCAAAAATAAAATAAATAATATATGAGGAGGCTGATGTAAAAACCAATTAAAAATAAAATAAATAATATATATATAAAGAATGGATATGCAGATTTAAAACTACGTCATCAAAATGCCAAAATTAGGAAGATTTTTAAGTGGGCAGATCGTGGCAAACACTGAACTTGCTTTCCGTACAGCCCACACTATTTTTATTTTTTTGCCAAGCGAATAGCAAGGCTCCAAGAGTAGAACATGTTTTCCCACACACTACTTGTAAAAATCACTCGTTTGTTGTTTTGTTTGTGGACTCATGCATTATTAAGCATGTCACAGTTTGGAAAAGTTCAATTGTAGGGGTTGAGCGCTAATTAACTCCCTTCTGTGTTGCTTGTGCACGAGCGCTCTGGTTCTGTTTCAGATTAAATAATTACTTGCTTGGTGTTCTTCAAACACTTAGATTCAAACTTTAAAATTTCGTCACTAACATAATGTGTAAATTGTTGACGTCATATGATGATATATTTGGAAACATGATCATTTTGCCAGACAAAAGGCAAAAAATGTGCCATGTATTTCTGTTGCCATGAAGAACTTCGTTTTCTGTCTGGGGGTGTTGCTGCTAATATCAGTGGTTCCGGGTAATGTGCCACGTATTTTTGTTTCTACATATACTACTGATATCAGTGGTTCCAGGTAAACTGTTGTTTTCCTTCTAAAAAACAAAAAAAACAAAAAAACAGTAAATTACTTGAGATTGTCGCGTATGTATTTTGCTAAGTCTTTGGTCGTTAGGCAGTATTAAGTATTTTAAGTAGTCTGCTCTTGATCTTGAAATGTACACTGCCTCATCCAGTAGTGCAGTGGAGGAAGGGACTGCGCGTTGGCGGCCTACTGGCGTTGTGTGGCCGCTGCTAGGGCCCTGAAACGCTGAACAATGGCGACGTGGACGGTTGTGTTCTCCAGGTGATTCCAGTCGGTCGCAGTCTTGACAAAGAAGAGTTTCGCAGTTGGCCACTGGGCTACGATAACGATCTGCTAATTGGGCTTCGATTACGATCTACGCATTTGGTTACGAGAACAGATTGCTATGGACTACGGAGTAACCCTTTCTTCTGTTGAACAGATCGTCCCGAGCTTGTTCAAATTCTTTTGATCTGTTGAGGATAAATGAGATGTAGACATTGAAGTTGATCGTTGGATGTTTAGGTTTGATTTTTTTTTTTTTTTTTTTTTTAGTCCGCTTTCGTGTAACATCCATAGGTTTTATTTATTTTTATGCTTACCACCAGTTGTGTAATGTTGCCCAAACTACTGGGATTCCCACAATGCAATGAAGAAGAAGAAAAACAAGAAGGAGATTGCATTTCCGTCTTCTTTTTCTTCACAATAGTATGGAGACCTGTGCATATGTAGAGGAATATTCCACAGTATTGGCATGCGTGGGCTGGGCACGATAAAAGCAGTGCAGACTGTTCAGTTTAAACAAAAGTTGTTTTGGTCGGATGGTTAAACGTGCTTAACGCCAGGTTGTCTTCGAAGTAGTACTGTCGGGGACCGATGAGAGAAGAGAACACTATCGGTGTAAACTGTCGCCACCAGAATGACTCCTGCAGTAAGATGGCAGCGATGAGAGCCATTTTAATGCTCTGTTAATTGTGAGGGACAAATTCACGAAACAGTGTCCACAGACGACAACTTTTGATGAGAAAGGAGAACCGAAGCGGAATCGAACCGAGGTCCTTCCGCTTGCCAGCCTAACGCCTTCCCTCTAGGCCAAGCCGGCTTACGTCCGTATTATTAAAACCATGGGTCGGATGAATTAGGGTTAGGCCTAATTATATACGTGTGGGCCACATCGAACTCTCCACAGCTAGGTGCTTTTGAACTTTGAAGAATGTTGGGGTGTCGACACAGTCTGATGACAGTCAAGGAAGGAATGAGGGTGGACATCAGTTCTAGACTGGTGAAAAAGAGCTTTGCTGGACATCGGGAGGGGCGGTGTCCTCTTGTCAGAGTCTCCTCAGCGAGGTTCTGGTCAGCTAAGAAGGCTACTCATTATTGTGTACATAACTGTGGTCTTGCTACAAAATTGTAACGGCCCCCCTATCCTATCCTAAGTTACATTTCACTTAAAGACGTTTTACCTCACATACTATTCATATTTGATCTCGTTTTGTTATTTCTGCTTGTTTTTTTGTTTTGTTTTTGAAACACTGCTTGCGTCTTTGCTTGCTTGCTTGTGTGTGTGTGTGTGTGTGTGTGTGTGTGTGTGTGTGTGTGTGTGTGTGTGTGTGTGTGTGTGTGTGTGTGTGAATTAACATTTAGATTTTCTGCATATAATTATACAGTTTACAGAGAGTGAGGGGGGAGGGGAGAGAGAGAGAGAGAGAGAGAGAGAGAGAGAGAGAGAGAGAGAGAGAGAGAGAGAGAGAGAGAGAGAGTTAATTCTTTTTAAAATATTTTTAAAATATTCAGATAATCTTCATATTCGATCCCGTTTTTATTTTTTATTTCTGCTTGCCATTTGATACATTGCGTGTGTCTGTGGTTTGTGTGTGTGTGTGCGTGCATGCGTGTGTGTGTGTGT
>OY757555.1:672863-677863 GCA_963584105.1 Alviniconcha strummeri | reverse complement strand
GACGTCATCGTGCAAGTTCGAGCTTCTGGTCACGATGAAGACGTCGTTGTATCTGAGCGCCGGGGGGCCGCGTGGAGAGTCGCTGCCTGCACGTTACCAAACGCGTATTTGTTTATTATTTATCAGACTTTCTCAGATGAGTTAATATCACTCTCTGACTCTCTCTCTCTCTCTCTCTCTCTCTCTCTCTCTCTCTCTCTCTCTCTGTCTGTCTGTCTGTCTGTCTGTCTGTCTGTCTGTCTGTCTGTCTGTCTGTCTGCCTATCTGTTTGTGTCTGTGTGTCTGTCTGTAACTGTCAAAACAGTGCCTCTTGTTTGTTCAACATGCACATTTCACCGAGCAGTGCAAAGCAAAAGGGCGCGCGCCCATCTCTACAAGAATGTATGAGGCAAACGCTTTGGCACTGCAAGATGCAATGTGTGTGTGTGTGTGTGTGTGTGTGTGTGTGTGTGTGTGTGTGTGTGTGTGTGTGTGTGTGTGTGTGTGTGTGAGAGAGAGAGAGAGAGAGAGAGAGAGAGAGAGAGAGAGAGAGAGAGAGAGAGAGAGAGAGAGAGAGAGAGAGAGAAAGAGATTGACTGATTGAACTTTATTTCTCAACGGTGAAGATATTAGCACAAAGGCCGACTCACATATCCGCCGTTGCTACAGTACTACTAATAACCAAGACATTCACAGTGAAATATTATTACAGAAGGATATAGATAAATACAGCATCAGTAAAAAAAAAAAAAAAAAAAAAAAAATACTAATAACAACAACACATATAAAACCAGACAGCGATTGAACGGAAATGGAAAACAAATAGCAGTGAAAAACAACTGGAGCAAAAAGTATAAACACAGTTACACACACACACACACACACACACACACACACACACACACACACACACACACACACACACACACACATACACACACACAAACTGGGTAATTTACAGAGACAGCAGGGGAAGGGGAGGGATACAATTAAGCTTAAAATAACGACAATAACAACAAGGAAAAAGAAACGGATACTAAATTAGTACATAAAATAAAAAATAAACACACACACACACAACAACAACTACAACAAAAATATAAACAAATTAATAAGTACCCCCTCCTCCACATACACACACAGACATAGCAATGATGTGGCAATGAATGTTCAAATAGCACTGCGATGATAACAATATACTACCGCTACTACCGCTAATACTATGGACAGAGATTGGACAGATAAAAGGAATAACATATCATTTAATATTTGTATACTTATCACAGAGCTGGTATACAATCAAGACCAAGAAATGTACCTCACCATCCAAGGAAAATATATATCCATATATTTAAAACATAATTGCACGCATACACTTGGGCGTGCGCACACACTTATACATAAACACATAAAATGCCAGGTGTATCAAACATTAGGAAACTAAATACTGTACGGTTCAAGACTGAAACCGTATATGTTACATTCAGTATGAAAATGTTGAGGAGCTTCAAATTTGAATGTGCTCACTGAGCATGCTATTTTAAGACTTCTAGGTTGCGCATTCCAACAAAAGGATCCAGAATAAGCAAAAACGTACCTTATAAATGTCAGTTCTTGTTTTGGGCAAAATAAGAATCCTGTTCCGTGAACTATGGTCGTTGCGCGCTCCAGTGTGGACAAGCTGCCTCAAATATTGGGGTTATTTGTTATGGATAACTTTATGCACTAAGATACATTTATTACACTGAAGAAGCTCTTTTAAAGGTAATGGACCATATGAAATGTGCCATTGTCCATTTAGCATTGGCGAAGCAGCACAAAGAACTTTGACTGCGCGTTTATGAACAACTTTAAGTTTTTTGATGTGTACATCACTGCAGCCATCCCATACATTAGAGACATAATTAAATCTGGACATAAAGTGAACGTGAAAAAACGTATTACAAGCTTCACTGTTACAAAAGTGTCTGAGGCGAGAGAGCTAATACACATTTTTAGCGTGGCTACTACCATACTTTTAGTTTTCTCTGGGTTGAGCAACATTGCATTCGCAGGACACCATTCAGTTACTTCTTGGATATTTGGTTGCAGCTTAGCATTTATAGCAGCTATGCTATTTCCAGAAGCAGAAAGAGACGAATCATCAGCAAACATGTCACAATCAACTTCAGTAGATGAAATACTCAACGGGAGATCATTTATATAAATACTGAAGAGAAGAGGTTCAAGAACAGACCCCTATGGAACTCCAACTTTGACAGAGCCCTCAGGTGAATAATGTCCAGCAACAAATACTTTCTGTTTTCTTTGGCTAATATATATTATGATTTAAAAAACTGAATGGCATTGTCGCTTAACTGATACGTTTTCATCTTTTTCAATATAATCTGATGGTCTATAAGGTCAAAGGCTTTTTTGAGATCTAAAAAGACGACACCATTCAAATTTGAGTCTTTTATGGAGGATAGTAGCCTGTCAACAAAACGGGTAAGTGCTGACTGACATGAGTGTTGTGGTCGAAATACTGACTGATGTGTATGGATTAGGTTGAATCTGTCAAGATATTTGCGCAGGTGCTTGTGCACGTGCTTCTCTAAGAGTTTAGAGATTGAAGACAAAACAGAAATGGGACGATAATTATTGAATGTCAGTTAAGAGAGAGAGAGAGAGAGAGAGAGAGAGAGAGAGAGTGAGAGAGAGAGAGAGAGAGAGAGAGAGAGAGAGAGAGACAGACAGACAGACAGACAGACAGACAGACAGACAGACAGACAGACAGACAGACAGACAGACAGAGATGGCCGAACATACACGAAATCATTTCGTTGAGTTTCATTTCAAGACCAACATTGGCGCACTTAGCTTTTTTTTTCTTTTTGTCGGAATGACTTCCTGAAATAACCATTGATTGATTGATTGATTGATTGATGATTGTTTTTATATAGCGCTATTCTCCGCTCTCGAGCAGACTCACTACGCTCGCAAGTGATTTTACATGAGTGACTAGCTTTTTATAGCTCACATCCTTACAAGCACCATCATCCTCATCTCTCCCTGTGTCTCTATCTCTGTCTGTCTGTCTCTCTCTGTCAGTCTCTGTCTCTGTCTCTCTCTCTCTCCCCTGTCTCTGTCTCTTTGTCTCTGTCTCTCTCTGTCTGTGTCTGTCTCTGTCTGTCTCTCTGTGTGTCTCTCCCTCTGTCTGTCTCTGTCTCCGTCTCTGTCTGTCTGTCTGTCTGTCTGTGTCTCTCCCTCTCCCCCCCCCCCCCCCACACACATTTTTATCACTATCAGCAACTTACCCTTGACCCCAACCCGAAACGGCGCAGCTCAGCGGCCACATCCTTGCCACACTGGAAACAATCCACTGGCCACTGAACCGTGTGAGCATTGCCACGATGAAGAAGCCGCACAACACTCATCCCGTCCCCAGGGGCCGCTACGCCTTCATCCGTGTAGTCGTGGATATTGAACCTCTGGATCCCCGCGCGGATTTCCCGCTGGACCACGGGGGCACAGCGAAGGGGCAGCGTCATCTTCACCTGCTGCAGCTCCGGCGGGATGTCCGTGTTTCCCAGACACGCAGCCCACAGGTAGAGCTGGGGTACCTGCTTAGCCAGCTCGCTCACCAGCCTCTGCAGCTTTGCAGACGTGGGGCTGTTCAGAGGAGGTAGACGCCTTATGAGAACTGTTGTGATGATGGCCGAGGGACAGGTTTTAATAGCGAACGCTACTGAGCTGAGGTCTCCCCCCCCCCCCCCCCCACCACTCACTCATCCACTGGCCGAGAGACAGTTCTTAACAGCGAAGGCTAGTGATCCCCCCCCCCCCACCGCCCACACCTCCCCCCCCACCCACCACTCACCCATCCACTGGCCGAGGGACAGTTTTTAATAACGAACGCTACTGATGTCCCCCCCCCCCTCAACACACACACACACACACACACACACACACACACACACACACACACACACACACACACACACACACACACACACACACATCCACTATCCGAGGGACAGTTTTTAATAGCGAACGCTACTCAGGTCCACACACACACACACACACTCACCCATCCACTATCCGAGGGACAGTTTTTAATAGCGAACGCTACTGATGCCCCCCCCCCCCCCCCCACACACACACACACACACATCCACTGGACGAGAGACAGTTTGTAATAGCGAACGCTACTGAACCCCCCCCCCCCACCCCCCCGATTCACTCCCAACCGTTTGCTATTATTTCTGCACTGGGAAGGTAGACGTTAGGAGGCAGAAAATATTGTCCATTGCCGTGGCCGATGCATGAAGAGGGGATTGTATACAATTAAAATAACACTCACAATCCAGAATTACTCAAAAACATTCGCCCACATACACACACACACCCCACACACACACACACACACACACACACACACACACACACACACACACACACAAAAAAAATCCCCACACATACACACCATACTCCCCCCCACCGCCCCACATACCCCCACCTCACCTCTATTGAAACTCCAATACGACACCAACCTGTTAGTAAACTTCGCCTCATCCACAAGCACACACAGCCTTCCGCCTCTCACGGCTTCCAGCAGGTCAGCAAGGGCCCGGTCCACGTCCGCCTCGGAGCTGTACAAATCATAAGCATGGAACCGCACGGTACCAGCGGGAACCGCTGCAGACCACGACTGTGGCGGTGTGTACTCGCTGCTGCTTGCTGCTGCTGCTGACCTCGGCGGTCATCCTCAGCTGGTGGCGGATGACGCGGGAGGCAGCGAGACTTCCGGGGAACGTGCTGACGACGTGGACGTCGCGGCCTTGACGTAACCACCTCATCCCGATGAGGACGAGCATCAGGGTTTTGCCTGTTCCTGGGGGCCCCGTGATGCACACCCGTGACGGGGCCCTGTTCATCAGTCCCAGCTGTTGCGGGGTCAGCGTGAGACGCGCCAGCCTCCGGCCCAGCTCCGACGCTGCCTCCCCTTCCGTGCGCACCTCCACGCGCGGAGGGACGTTGCA
>OY757555.1:670651-672663 GCA_963584105.1 Alviniconcha strummeri | reverse complement strand
ATTCTCCTTTGCCACCACGCGGCAGCTGCGAGAGAACGGCGGGTGTCACGTGCCAGAACGTGTCGGGGGTGAGAAAGGTGACCAGAGCACAAGCACAGCTCTCTGACGTCCACTCCACTCTCTGCTGCAGCCAGGCTCTGGCTCATCGCCTGTAAATAAGGCAGTAGAGACACACAGAGATAGACATGTCAACATTCTTCAAAACAATGGACAGGAAAACAACACAGCTCAACCAAAAAACAGACTTTATAGCTTTTTACTTCATTTTTCGTCGCTTTTGACCGTTTGCCAACAATCTTCCAGACACTGAACAAGGCGAACAAGCGACAACAGTCAACACCTCCCCCCCCCCCCCCCCCAAAAAAAAAAAAGAAGAAGAAGAAAGAAGGTTTATGTCATTTTTCATCGTTTTTAACCGTTTATCTGTTGTTTAAGTATCGTTATGTGACTTGACGAAGGGGATTTCCCCGAAGATTTGCATATTGTATCCGTGTCCTAATAAATAAGCGTTCGTTTGAACCTTTTTGTGTTTGGATCTTGTTTTAGAACGCTAACTGCCATTCAGTTTCAGATTTTCGGTTGGTGTTTTTTCATCTTTTTTCTTCCTCTTTTTTTGAAATGAACCAAAAAACACAATTATATATTTTTTTTTTAAAGAAGAAAAAAAGCACAAAGTAAATATAGGAACATGTTTGTCCGTGCGTGCGTGCGTGCGTTCGAGAGAGTGTGTGTGTGTGTGTGTGTGTGGGGGGGGGTAAATGGGTGGATGTGCGTTTGTGTGTGTGTGTGTGTGTGTGTGTGTGTGTGTGTGTGTGTGTGTGTGTGTGTGGTGGTGCGTGTTTGTGTGTGTGTATGTGTGTATATGTGTGTGTATGTGTGTTTATCTCTCTCTCTCTCTCTCTCTCTCTCTCTCTCTCTCTCTCTCTCTCCTCTCTCTCTCTCTCTCTCTCTCTCTCTGTGTGTGTGTGTGTGTGTGTGTGTGTGTGTGTGTGTGTGTGTGTGTGTGTGTGTGTGTGTGTGTGTAGGCACTCTCACCTGTTCCACCTTCGGATGCTCATCCAAAACCCTCTGCAGCTGCGAACTGCTAAGATAGGGCAGAAAAATAGTCTTCCTAACTGTCACGTCAGACGACAAGTCACTGAGCAAGTGCCTCACCACTGTCTCCGACTTGTCCAGCTGCTTGACCGCCTTCTGAAGCCTCTTGACCACTGCAGCATCTTCCTGCTCCCTAGTTATCCTCACCCCAGTGTGGCTAGCCATGCCCACCGACTTCACCTCTCCAACAAGAACGCCATAGTGCCGATGGATGATGAGAACGTCAAAGTCGCCACGCCGGTACTCCTCGCTAAGATCGGTTGGCTTGGGAAGACACGAAACCGCAGCAGCGTAGGATGGCTTGTTCAGGTAGCTGCCGAAATCCAGCTGAGACACGATAAACATGACCTCGTGGCGCTCTTCTGCAAGTTTGAGCAGATTGGTCAGCAGGAACGTCTGTGCGATATCTTCCTGGACGTCGCTGCTTTGGAAACGTAGGTCCGGTTCTGCTTGTGCGTCAGACTCCTGATGCCAGAGGCTGTACTGTGTGATCTCGGGCTCCTGACCAGTCGGGGAAACGGAGAGAACTCGGGAGGAGAGGATCGTAATCGTCTGAGGACTGATGGCTCTTAGGTGAGGCGGGAACATTGTCGACATGGTGGGTAGTACTAGCTGGCTCGCTGGTCGTGGTGGGAACCGTGTCGATAGTTTGGGCAGTACTGTCTGGTTGAGTGGTGTGGGCACTACTGTCTGGTTGAGTGGTTTGGGCAGTATCAGCTGGTCGACTGGTTTGGGCAGTACTGTCTGGTTGACTTGTTTGGGCGGTATCAGCTGGTTGACTGGTTTGGGCAGTACTGTCTGGCTGACTCGTTTGGGCAGTACCAGCTGGCTGAGTGGTCTTTGTGGGAACCTTGTCGACAGATAGGTCAGTAGCAGTATTGGTGGGACTGACCTTGTCGATAGATTGGGCAATAACG
>OY757555.1:638151-655651 GCA_963584105.1 Alviniconcha strummeri | reverse complement strand
TAGCGCGGGACTTTTTCTTGCCTTTTCGACCGCGCGCTGGATTAAGAGAACGTTGCACAGCATTAAGCTTGCTTTCTTCACAGGATGAGGCGGTATCATGATCAGTTTCCGCAGCCTGGCCGCACGTGTTTGCACTTCTGGATGTGTCGGAACGACCGCGTAAAGCGACGTGACAAGTTGTTTCAAGCATATTTGCCAGGCCGGTAGTATGACTCGATGTAGAATGCTTGGCAGCCTTACCACAGCCGGACGGTGGCACAGTGGCACACATTATGGTAGTGGAGCTTCCTGAAACGGTCTCATGTGATCCAGAATTATTTGCTGACACAGGCGTATCATCACATGTTTCAACAGAGCTTCCTGAAACGGTCTCACGTGATTCAGCATTTTTGACTGCACGTACCGCAGTGTCACACGTTTCAGCGGAGCTTCTTGAAACGGTTTCTCGTGGTTCAGCAGAAGACGTACTGTGACAGCTGGAGGCGGTGTGGGTATGGGCAGTACATGCAGCCATGCGACAAGCTGCAGCAGCAGTAGCAGAAGTAGAAGACACAGTAAGGCTGTGACTAGCGGAGGAAGAGTCAGTATGGGCAGCCGCCACTGTGTGACGCGGTGTGGTAGCAGCAGGACGAGTCGCAGAAGCAGAAGGACCATGGCTGGTTGAGGAAGAGTCGGCATGTGCTTCCGCAGGTGTGGGACAAGTTGTGGGAACAGTAGGACCAGTCCAAGAAGCAGCAGGAAGACAACTGTTTGAGGAAGAGTCGGCATGTGCTTCTGCAGGCGTGGGACAAATTGTTGGAGCAGTAGGACCAGTCCAAGACGCAGCAGGAGCATGACTGGTTGAGACATTGTGAGCTTCGGCACTTTTTGTTATGTGACACGATGTGGTAGCAGTAAAACTAGTCGAAGAAGCATCAGGAAGACAACTGTTTGAGGAAGAGTCGGCGTGTGCTTCTGCAGGTGTGGGACAAAATGAGGTAGAAGTAGGACCAGCCCAAGCAGCAGTAGGTTCATGACTGGTTGAGGAGGTGTGAGCTTCAAAAGCTAATTCTGCTGTGTGACAAGATGTGGTAACAGTAGGACTAGTGGAAGTAGCAGCAGGACAAGGACCGGTCCAGGCAGGTTGAACTACTGCAGCCGCCGCTGTGAGACCAGGTCCGGCAGCAGCAGTAGTATAAGCACCAGACGGAGGCTGGCTAAAGGCTGCTGGCGCAGACTGGCTGAATACGTCAGCTCTACCAGACTGGCTGGCTATGTCAGCTGTACCAAACTGGCTGGATACGTGCTGGCTGGATACGTCAGCTCTATCAGACTGGCTGGATACGTGCTCTCTGGATGCGTCAGCTCTACCAGACTGGCTGGATACGTGCTGGCTGGATACGTCAGCTCCACCAGACTGGCTGGATATGTCAGCTCCACCAGACTGGTTGGATACGTCAGCTCTACCAGACGTCCCTTGCAGTACAAGGACAGGCTGGTCAGCCACAGTGTCCCTCACGTAGGCCACCCGGTTGAAGTGAATTGGAGGCACACAGTAGGTAGCCGTGAGGGCGTCAGGGTACAGGGACAGTACTACGTCCTTTCCGATCTTTCCTCTGGCCATCTTGCCTAACTAGCGCTTGGGACCTGTGAAAAGAAGGCGCAGGGGGCCCATCAGGATTACAGAGACAGTCGAAAAAGACTCACGGTTTTATAGACAGGCACAAAATCATCATCATTACCAGCATCATTATGTCTGTATAGTGTGTGTAAATGGTTGAGCGACCACGACGGCCGATGGAAAGACGTAAATCATATGCGTATCAACCAGAACTGCTGCTGTGTACCGCTTCTGTTTCGGAATTCCAACCATGACACAGAAAATACACTATCAAGGATGTCTGTGTATGTGTATGTGTGTGTGTGTGTGTGTGTGTGTGTGTGTGTGTGTGTGTGTGTGTGTGTGTGTGAGAGAGAGAGAGAGAGAGAGAGAGAGAGAGAGAGAGAGAGAGAGAGAGAGAGAGAGAGAGAGAGAGAGAGAGAGAGAGAGAGAGAGAGAGAGAGAGTGCGTGTGTGCATGCGTGCGCCTAGACTGCATGTTAAAAAACCCAGCTAAACAACCATAACATTATCAACTGTCATTTCCTTTCTAAAGTCTAAACTTCACCACCGGCTATTGAGCTGGTTTTTCCCGTTCTTATACACACTGTGCCTGCGTCAGTTAGGACCGCAATTAAACGTGTATAAAATCTCCCCAATGGTTATGATTGAACTGATAACTAAGAAATGTGTTTTCAGCTAAAATACCAGCACATGAAACCCGTGTGTTTTCATCCAGAGTGCAAGCACATGAAAGCCATGTGTTTTCATTTAAAATACCAGCACAGGAAACCCACGTGTTTTCAACTACAAATTAATACCAGCACATGAAACCCTTGTGTTTTCACCTAAAATACCAGCGCCCATGTGTTTTCATCTAAAATACCAGCACAGGAAACCCATATGTTTTCATCTAAAATACCAGCACAGGAAACCCATATGTTTTCATCTAAAATAGCAGCATAGGAAATCCTGAGTCAAACCTGCGGTGAACGCGTTCATGCGCCTGTGAAAACTGAGCGGAGGTCATCTCTATAGCTTGAGGCGATATCTGGGCCTCCCGTCACACCAGTCTTAACACAGACACTGACCGAACAGACAGCATACAGCCTAGTACAGGTTACTATATCGCCCTGTTTGATACGAATGACTGAGCACACTGACTACTAAAGGCAATCGTCTCAGTCAAGCACTGACTGGTCGCGCTGAGGCTGTGACTTCGCGAATTGACATAATTTACTCTATAACTTATCCTCCTCTGACATAGCTTACCCTACTCTGACGCACCTAACCTTACCCTGACACAACTAACGCCAACCTGATATATAACTTACCCTACTGTGATATATCTCACCCTACAATGATATAGCTTACCCTATTCTGACATATCTTACCCCACTCTGACATATCTTACCCCACTCTGACACACCTCGCTTACTCAGACACAAGTGACACCAATCTGATATATAACTTACCCTACTGTGATATAACGTACCCTACACTGATATAGCTTACCCTATTTTGATATATCTTAACCCACTCTGACTCACCTGGCCTTACTCTGACATAACTGACACCAATCTGATAATTATAACTTACCCTATTCTGATATAACGCATCATACCCTGATATAATAGTTATTATCACTCGCCTTTCACGTAGGCCACAGCTTGCCTCCGTCGGTTTCATCTCTAGTGTCCATGATGCACTGTGTCGCTGAAGTCCCCACAGCTGTCACTGTAACCAATCATTTTATGGCTACTCCCACTGCCTGTCATGACTTGGGTTTTCAAATCACTTAACCGATTATTGGACAGTTTCGATCGCTTCACCACGGAAATCAACCCTGCGAAATAGGATGTGTGTTCTGTAGTCACGAAGCACAGCGTGTGGGCTACAACACTAACTTGTGTCTCGAATCTCCTTCGTTGTGTTTATTCACCTCGTACACAGTACACAGATCCTCTCGATGTGTGCGACTTCTGCCGGTACACAGCTCCTTTCCTGTCGCCATTTTCTGACTCGACAATCCTTTTCATGTCTCTCCAGCGTTGGGTTTCCGTCGTCTATATATAGCTATAGCCTGAATATAACTCCGAGGGGGCGGGGATAGCTCAGTGGTTAGAGCACCGGACTCGTGATTGAAAGGTCGCGGGTTCGAATCCTTGCTGGAACGGCGGGATAATTTTCTTCTCCAGGGTCGACTTTCTGTGCTGACTCTTATTTCGGTATCCGTTCCACCCCCGTGTTACCACAGTAGCACGTAAAAAATCCCGGTCATTCTGCCAAAAGTGCAGGTGGCAGGTTACAGCTAAACACGCATACACCTTACGTATGTGGCTTTTATTGAACCGTGCTTCGGCATTGGTCACAACTTGTCCCTAATATGTCAAATGACATCTGAGGACATTAAGCATCAACTCATCATCATCATCATATAACTCCGGCGTGAGCCGGTTTGGCCTAGCGGTAAGGCGTTAGGCTAGTAAGCGGAAGGACTTCGGTTCGATACCGCTTCGGCTCTCCTTTCTCTTCAAAAGTTGTGGTCCGTGGACATTGTTTTGTGATTTTGTCGCTCACAGTTATGAAACATTAAAATGGCTCTCATCGCTGCCCACCTTAATGCAGAAGTCATTCTGGTGGTGACAGTGTAGCGATAGGTATACGATTTCCCTCTCCCCTCACCTCCATACCCCCCCCCCTTCTCCCCGTCCCTAGTGAGCCTCATGGTTTCTGTGGACGTTAAGCACCATGTTTACTTACTTACTCTTTGCCCGCCCCTAAACGTTCAGTCTCTGTGGACGTAAAGCGACACCGAAGAAGATATATCTCTTTCTGTCAGAGCTCAGAGGCCGTGTGAACAGGGAGGTGGGCCTGGGCTTTCTCTTCCTAACCCATTCTTTCTGCCGTCCCTAATATTTAAGCCATGCGTTTTTGTGTGTGTGTGTGTGTGTGAACGTATGGAAGCACCATGGAAGAAGAGAGAAGAGCTTTCTGTGCGGGAAGGGCCGAGAAAGGTATACTAATGTTATGCAGATGATGTCGACCCTCTGGTTTGGCCGAGCGGTAAGGCGTTAGGCTGGTAAGCAGAAAGACCTCAGTTCGAATCCGCTTCGGATCTCCTTTCCGTCTTCAAAAATTGTGGTCTATAGACACTGTCTTGTTTGTGATTTTGTCACGTCCCTCACAATTAACGAAACATTACAATGGCTCTCATCGCTGCCTATCTAAATGCAGAGTCATTCTGGTGGTGACAGCTTAGCAATAGGTATATAATCGCGCTCCCCCACCTCCATACCCCCTTCCTCCCTTGTCCCCGTCCCTAATGAGCCTTATGGTTTTCTGTGGAAAAGGTTTACTTACCTCTGGCGTACACTCAGTCAGTCCCGTCTACCACACATCAACCTCCTCCTACAGCACAGCAAAGCACAAAAGATTTTCCTTTTCTTCTATTTGTATTTAAAGTCTTTTCACATGACTGATCTTCCAATTATCAAGATAACAGCATCTAGCTAACGATTTTGTATAATAATAACAACGATGATGATGATGATGATGATGATGATGATAATATCTACAACAGCGACAACAACAACATCAACAATAATAATAATACCAACAACCTCGACAACAACAACAACAACAATACTACTACTACTACTACTACTACTACTACTACTACTACTACTAAAGTACATTTATCATGCCGCGCTCATCAATGCCCTGAGCGCTCACATGATGCATATCAACCTAATTATGATATTTAGGTATTTACACATGTGTGAATATGTCCTTCACTGAGGTGGAGGATGAAAGACAGGACCCTGCAGACTGGACTGTCGGTGTAGCGGCGATCAAGAACAAAGAAGACGATCGAAGCTGGAGCTGTATTCAACTGACTGACGAGGGCAGCCGGGAATATTTTACTCCTACCTCGTCAACATTCATAATGGCTTACCACCACCTGCACTGCGAATGCTAACACTTCAGTGACGAGGGAGTCAGTAGATCTAGATACACACTCGACGCTATAAAAAAAAGCGCTGACTTTCTTGGAAATCCCATTTTCTTTTTAATATTGCTGCACGCGAGTTACAGTATTTCTGAGTTGAAAGGTGACGCATCGCCATAATTTTTGTCGACTGCGGGGTTTCCCATTAAAGGGAGACAACCCTGTTCATTTTCCGGTACATGCATGTGAAGAGTTTTGTCCCCTGAAAGGGAAACCAATGCACCCGTTCTGCTTTTCAACAAAACAGATCGAAGCACTTGTACATTATTTTTCCTTTGTATATATTGTTAGTTGTCATATATGTATTCTTTTCTTGAACATGTTAGCTTTGAATTTTTTTCTCACTTAACGTTGAAAATGTCGGACTATGTTAGTGAGTTTGTGTAGAACAGAAACTAGTGCTATATATACTATTACTACTACTACTACTACTACTACTACTACTACTACTACTACTACTACTACTACTACTACTACTACTATCGTGAAAAAAGAAGCTTTCAGCTGAATTTGAAAGAATCCTAGCAGTGCACAGAAGGCAGCACATGGTTGAGCTCCCAAAATGGCATTTTGTAGTTTGTATGTCAGTGAGGATCTGGATTAGTGTTCTTGCCTTTGTTTTGCTTCATATCATCTTAGGTTACTCGAGTATTCACTCAAGTGTGTGTGTGTGTGTGTGTGTGTGTGTGTGTGTGTGTGTGTGTGTGTGTGTGTGTGTGTGTGTGTGTGTGTGTGTGTGTGTGTGCGTGCGTGCGTGAGCGTGCGTGCGTGCATGCGTGCGTGCGTGCGTGCGTGCGTGAGAGCGAGCGTGCGTGTATATACATATATATATATATGTGTGTGTGTGTGTGTGTGTGTGTGTGTGTGTGTGTGTGTGTGTGTGTGTGTGTGTGTGTGTGTGTGTGTGTGTGTGTGTGTGTGTGTGTGTGTGTGTGTGTCGCGCGCGCGTTCGCGCGAGTGATAAAAAGAGAAAGAGACACCGACACCGAAACCGACACACAGACACACAGACAGAGGTGATGGAGGGTGGTAGGGGTGGGGGGACGAACGAACGAACGAACGATTTTTTTTTTATTAACGAGGGTAAAGGAATAAGTACAACATACTTTTTTTCATCCAGCCCTCGGGCAATTTTTTTTTTTTTTTTTTAATCGAAAACAAAAATTATAAACTCAATAACTCATATTAACTATTGAGAGAGAGAGAGAGAGAGAGAGAGAGAGAGAGAGAGAGAGAGAGAGAGAGAGAGAGAGAGAGAGAGAGAGAGAGAGAGAGAGAGAGACAGAGACAGAGACAGAGACAGAGACAGAGACAGAGACAGAGAGAGACAGAGAGAGACAGAGAGAGACAGAGACAGAGAGACAGAGAGACAGAGACAGACAGAGACAGACAGAGACAGAGACAGAGACAGAGAGACAGAGACAGAGACAGATAGACAGACAGACAGACAGACAGTAAAACGAAGAGCATTCATGTATGCATAATATACAGTTCTGACACATCATAACTATTCACAAATATTGAGAATATAAATGTTCAAATCATGTTCAAAATCAAAGAAATAGTGCACATATCCTTAATCAATGTTTGTTGTGATTTTTTTCCATTAAGTACTGTTTAATTATTATTATTTTTTTTTTTAATGCATTGGGATCTGACAAAATTTAATCGATAATGGTAAATTGTTCCATAGGTTCCCCTGGAATACATCAAGCTACATTTAAATAAATCTAATCTAGGACGGGGTACTACAAATTTGTGTGAATGTTCTGATTTGAACGAAAGTTTAATTTTAGATTTGACGGTGCATAGCCAGATACTATTTTATGCATAATAATGCGTTTATTAAATTCTAATTTTAATTTTAGCGGAAGAACATCTAAAAGTGTATAGTCGTGAGCTGTCAAAGATGTGGATTTTAAAAGGGTTAATTTAAGGGCTCGCTTGTGAATACTAACAAGAGGTTTTAATGTGTTTGCACTAGCAGAGTCCCAGAGTGTTGAAGCATAGTCAATGATTGGTTGGATATGTGTATGAAAAATAGTTTTCAAGCATGAGCATTTAGAAAACGTTTAATTTTTGCGAGTTGATATAGTTTTTCAGAAACACGTTTGGTTAGTTCATTTACATGATTTGTCCAAGACAAATTATTATCAATAGTTAATCCTAAAACCTTATGTGTTGCTACTTCGACAATTTTCGCATTTCCAGTATAAAGTGGCATGCGAGAAGATATGTTCTGGCGTTTTTGTCTTGTTGTTATGGTCATGTATTTGGTTTTGTACGAGTTTAGCGACATATGATTTAGTTCACTCCATTGAAGAAGGTTATTTATACTCTCCTGTAAGCTAAGCAAAAGATTATTTAGGTTTGAGTGACTAGAATGGATAGTGGTGTCATCAGCAAATAGTTCACATAAAGGTTTTATGAATAAGGGCAAGTCGTTTATGTAGAGAGAAAAGAGAAGCGGGCCTAACACTGAACCTTGTGGAATACCGTATTTTATAGGAAGAAAATCGGATTTAATTGTGTTTATACAAACAAGCTGTTCTCGATTTGACAGAAATGAAGAAATTCAGTGCAGGATGTCATTGGATAATCCATAAAGAGTTAATTTCCTCAAAAGTAGATCATGATCAATGACATCAAATGCCATCAAATGCCATCAGATGGAGGGGAGGTGTCAAGAATTATTGAGAAAATGCACGCATACATGCAATACGGCAATGATAACTTTTTGACATAACACTATTACACGAAGGAAATCGATTCAGAAAGCAATGTATCCTTGCGCAAATAAAATAAAATAAAGCCTAAATAATCATCTTGTGTGTCTGGAAATCCGATCGATTCCTGCGTTCATTAATAGAAAAACATTATTATCTTTTAAATTCATGGTAATTCACATTATTTTGAGATAGAATACACTCATTATTTGAAGATCATTGCACAAGAAAAGAAAAGACCTCCCGCCACACACACACACACACGCACGCACGCACGCACGCACGCACGCACGCACGCACGCACGCACGCACGCACACACACACACACACACACGCACGCACACACCACCATCACCACCACCACCACCACCACCAACAACAACAACAACAACAACGACAAACAAACATGTTTTGTGTTATTCTAGCTGTTGATCAAAAAGGCGGGAACTGTGTACATCCAGCCCTCCCACGGGAGTACAAATGACACTCCCACAAGAGTACCGGTGCATTTTAATTGCTCCCATACGAGAGGCGCACTGAGTCGGCTTGGCCTAGCGGTAAGGCGTTATGGTGGGCGTAGGCAGAAGGACCTCAGTTCGATTCCGATTCGGCTCTCCACTCTTTTCAAAAGTTGCGGTCTCCGAACGCTGTCTTGCGATTTTGTCCGTTATAGTTAATGCAACATTAAAACGACTCTCATCGCTGCCCCGTCATAGATTCTGGCGGCGACAGAGTAGCGATAAGAGTAGTCTCCCTCTACCCCACCGCCTGGGATCTCGGTCCCCGCCATTACCTCTTCGGAGACAACTCACGAAACGTCCCACGTGAGAACTAGTTGCACTCCAACATGACTGTAAGTGGTGATGCTATCACAGGACTGCAACGGCCGGGGAATACTTAACTGCCATATTATTTTTTTCGTAATTATATCAGCAAGTTACAGCAAAACAATAACAAAACTCAAGAAGAAGAAGAAGAAGAAAAAGAAAAAGGAAAAAAAAAAAAAAAAAAAAAAGAAAGAAGAAGAAGAAGAAGAAGAAGAAAGAAAGAAAGAAAGAAAGAAAGAAAGAAAGAAAGAAAGAAAGAAAGAAAGAAAGAAAGAAAGAAAGAAGAACAAGAAGAAGAAGAAGAGGAAAGAAAGAAAGAAAGAAAGAACGAAAGAAAGAATACACTTATTTGCAGTCGCAAAATCAACCAAAGAATGAAATCAGAGTTTTGTCCATTCTCGTTTATTTTTGATGAAGTGCCTCTGTTTATAGTAAGAAGGGTACACAATACTTCGTTAGTTGCTGCTGGTAGTCCAGCAAAATCAATTGTTATATTATTATTACGTACCAATGACTCTTACATCTCACTGAGTATATATTAACTTTGACAGCACCTGTGTACGTGCGTGGTGCTACCATACAATTTATACTAACGGTTCTTACATCCGAGTGAGTCTAGTGGTGACCTCACCTTTGTACTTAAGTGGTACTCCCTCATAAGTGAGTAATAGTGGTGACCTCACCTTTGTACTTAAGTGGTACTCCCACATAAGTACACGTAGTGCTTAAGTCGTAGTGAGGCCTACTCGGTAGGCCTGCCAGTGCCCCTCCCATGACAGTGAGTACAACAGGTGGCCACACTTCTTTGCTAAAGTATCGCCCTGATATAACCGTACTGGTTCACTGGGCGTAAAACACCAAGTTATTTACTTTCTTACTACTCTGCTGAAGTGATGCTCGCACATCATTATGATAAGCACTTGTGGTGCTGCCCTCCCTCCCTCTCTCTACCAACAGTGACGCACCCCCCACCCCCCCACCCCAGGTACTCCCACACACCTATGCATTGTTCCACATGGCTTGTGATCGTTTCACATGAGTAGTGATTTCTCCACATGAGTAAAGACTGTTCCACATGATCAGTGGTTGCCCGACATGGGTAATGACTGTTCCACATGAGTAGTCACTGCTCTAAATGAACAGTGATTGCTCCACATGAGTAAAGACTGTTCCACATGATCAGTGGTTGCCCGACATGGGTAATGACTGTTCCACATGAGTAGTGACTGCTCTAAATGAACAGTGATTGCTCCACATGAGTAAAGACTGTTCCACATGATCAGTGGTTGCCCGACATGGGTAATGACTGTTCCACATGAGTAGTGACTGCTCTAAATGAACAGTGATTGCTCCACATGAGTAAAGACTGTTCCACATGATCAGTGGTTGCCCGACATGGGTAATGACTGTTCCACATGAGTAGTGACTGCTCTAAATGAACAGTGATTGCTCCACATGAGTAAAGACTGTTCCACATGATCAGTGGTTGCCCGACATGGGTAATGACTGTTCCACATGAGTAGTGACTGCTCTAAATGAACAGTGATTGCTCCACATGAGTAAAGACTGTTCCACATGATCAGTGGTTGCCCGACATGGGTAATGACTGTTCCACATGAGCAATGATTGCTCCACATGGGTAACGACTGTTCCACATGAGCAATGATTGCTCCACATGAGTAATGACTGTTCCACATGAGCAATGATTGCTCCACATGGGTAACGACTGTTCCACATGAGCAATGATTGATCCACATGGGTAACGACTGTTCCACATGAGTAGTGACTGCTCTAAATGAACAGTGATTGCTCCACATGAGTAAAGACTGTTCCACATGAGTACTGACTGCTCCACATGGGTAATGACTGTTCCACATGAGCAGTGACTGCTCCACGTGGGTAACGACTGTTCCACATGAGTACTGACTGCTCCACATGGGTAATGACTGTTCCACACGAGCAGTGACTGCTCCACATGGGTAACGACGGTTCCACATGAGCAGTGATTGCTCCACATTGGTAATGACTGTTCCACATGAGCAGTGATTGCTCCGCATAAGTATCGACTGTTCCACATGAGTAGTGATCGCTCCGCATTAGCAATGGTTGTTCCAAGTGAGTATAGTGAGTATCCCACGCGAATAATGATTGTTCCCCATGAGTAGTGCATGTTCCTCATGAGTAGTGGTTGTTCCGCATCTCTAGTGCCTGTTTCGCACGAGTAGTGGTTGTCCTCGTGAGTAGTGGTTGTTGCACATGAGTAGTGGTTGTCTCACATGAGTAGTGGTTGTCCCGCATGAGTAATGGTTGTCCCGCATGAGTAGTGGTTGTCCTCGTGAGTAGTGGTTGTCGCACATGAGTAGTGGTTGTTCCCTATCAGCAGTGGTTGATGAGGGGTTATTCCGCAATGGCATAGTGGTTGCTGCGCATGAGTAGTGATGGTCGGACACGTGTACTGATTGTTCCGCATGAGTAGTGATTGTTCCACATGGGTAGTGATTGTTCCACATGGGTAGTGATTGTTCCACATGGGTAGTGATTGTTTCTCACGTTGTAGCTGTTGTTCCACATGAGTAGTGCTTCTTTAACACAAGGTTTTATAATATTTAACACAAGGTTATACATAATAATCAAACTGCGTTTCGTAGGAATCAGTCAAACCGACCAGGCAGGCCTTGAAAAGCCCCAAGATGGGCGAAAGTTTAGAGCAAATGTTTTCAAATCAAGACATGCTTGGACTTTGTTATACAGTCTGTCGGTCTGTCTGTCTGTCTCCCTCCCTCCCCCTCTCTCTGTCTCTGTCTGTCTCTGTCTGTCTCTGTCTCTGTCTCTGTCTCTCTCTCTCTGTCTCTCTGTCTCTCTGTCTCTCTCTCTCTCTCTCTCTCTCTCTCTCTCTCTCTCTCTCTCTCTCTCTCTCTCTCTCTCTCTCTCTCTCTAAGTCTCTTATGATTTGTACGATTTCAGAGTTTCTCTCACATCTCTGTCGATGAAACAGAAACACGTGGCCGCCACCATACCACCGCTGGATATCAACACGGTCAGAATGTAGGTCCAGGCCGTCATAGACCGGAAGTCAAGAGGATACTGCGCATGCGTGCACAGCACGTAAACCACATGACCCAGGGTGAACCAGAACCACGCGGCGGAGCACAAATGAGACTTCGTGCGCTGATTGAGAACTTCCTCCACGTTGATGATCTCTCTCCCGTGGTACAAATTCAGGTAGGTCAGAGCCAGAAAACCCAGGCACATCAAAATGAACACCAGCTTCGACCCTTCCAAGATGGCGATCTCCGACATGGTGTTGAAACCTCCCCAACACTTGGTTGTGTCCTTTCTCGCCATTAGTCCGGTCCACACCGCAGTCGGGACGATGGGCGCGATCCAGCCAATCAGAGAGAAGGTTACAAAGTTGAAGCGGTTGTTCAGCTTGGGCTTGGAGCGACACCATTGGTTGTAGGCGATGACAGCCAGCCAGGACAGAGTGGTGAGCTCGAAGTATTTGGAGCCGACGATGAGGGCTTCACAGAAGGACGTGTTGCGGAAAAGGCAGCGGATGTCAGGCAGATTCTCCTTCCGAGCGAAATAGACAAGGGCCTTGGAATGGACGAGAAAACACATAGCATAACATATATTCTGCATAATGTCCTCAGATGAAGAAAAGAAATAATTATGTATATAAAAGAAGAAGAAGAAGAAGAAGAAAAGCGTAATTATTAGGGACAATCTGTCGAACATTCTTGTCTTGGATATAAGTATGAATTCAGACAAACGCACGAGCTTACATTATATATATATATGTGTGTGTGTGTGTGTGTGTGTGTGTGTGTGTGTGTGTGTGTGTGTGTGTGTGTGTGTGTGTGTGTGTGTGTGTGTGTGTGCGTGCGCGTCAGTGCGTATGTGAGCACGCGCACGCGCGCCTGTGCGTGTCTGTTTAAGTAGAACAGTCATGCACAGTTTGACAGAGTAATAATCACGATATACTCTGATACCGCGAAGGGTAGTTTGACAAGCTAACAACTGCGCTCGACTGTAGTACAGTCATCCGCAGTTTGACAAGGTAGCACTTATGCTGGACTAAATAATACACTCAAGGACAGTCTGACAGGATAACAATCGCACTGCATTGTAGCACAGTCACGCACAGTTTGACAGGCTAACAATGGTGCTTGACTCCAGTACACCCAGTAAGGGTGTGGGTGGGGTGGTGGTAGGGGTGAGGGGTTAGCAAAATTTAGGGGCCGGGATAGCTCAGTTGGTATAGTGTCTGACTGAAACGTCACGCGCAGTACTGACGCGGGTTCGAGTCCCGGTGTGTCAAGGGATTTTTTCTCCCACAGTCAGCTTCGAGTGCAGACTCTCTTACGGTGTCTGTACAGCCCCCGTTGCAATCGCATGCATCAACATCTGTATGCACGTTAAAAATCCCAAACTCTGCCAGCTATACCATTGTTTGGACACACGAAAATACTGCACATACTGATAGGAATGGGTAGCGCTGCTCTTGCGGCTGCTGTGCCTTACCCAGGTAAGGCATTCGAATTTCCCGCAAGGGACAAAGAAGTACTAAAAAAAAAAAAAAAAAAAAAAAAAGAGAAAAAAAGAGCAGAGTTTACTCCCCTACCTGCAGAACCAGAGTGATGTGTTCCTGGAACAAGATGGCGACCATGAGGTTCTTGATGAGGGTCACCCTCATACACTGCAAAGTGACGAAGCAGGAGTAGACCACCATAGCCAGCAACACGGCAGTCAGTGACGCCACCTGGTGGCAAACGAATGCCATGGGCGAAAATTGAGAGCAGTTCAAGCTTGGCAGTAATAATGACAGCATCTGTAGTCGTAATTTTGCCGCTTGAGGCAAATTCCATTGATGATGATGAGTTGATGCTTAATGTCCTCACATGTCAGTTGACATATTAGGGACAAGTTGTGACCAATGCCGAAGCACGGTTCAATAAAATCCACATACGCAAGGTGTATGCGTGTTTAGCTGTAACCTGCCACCTGCACTTTTGTCAGAATGACCGGGATTTTTTTACGTGCTACTGCGGTAACACGGGGTGGAACGGATACCGAAATAAGAGTCAGCACAGAAAGTCGACCCTGGAGAAGAAAATTCTCCCGCCGTTCCAGCAGGGATTCGAACCCGCGACCTTTCAATCACGAGTCCGGTGCTCTAACCACTGAGCTATCCCCGCCCCCGAAAATCAATTTAGAATTAAAAATAAATAATAAATAAATAAAAATGTAGATTCCGGAAAGTGAGCGCAGTATATAAATCTGTTCTCTGTCTGTCTGCCTCAGTCTCTGTCTCTTTCTCTGTCTGTTGTCTGTCTCTGTCTCTGTCTGTCTGTCTGTCTGTCCGTCTGTCTCTCTTTCTTCTATGTCCCTCTCTTTGATTTTCTCTTCTTCTTTTTCTTCTTTTCTCAATGATTAGTGTGAATGTGCGAATGAGCTTAAGGTGCTGAATACTAGCATTTGACACAATGGCTTCTGTTGGGTAATCGCGCGCGCGCGCGCGCACACACACACACACACACACACACACACACACACACACACACACACACACACACACACACACACACGGCAATGCCATTAAATCTGTTACAACAGTGTGTGAGCACTATACATATACTGACCAGCAGAGACATGCCCAGAATGTTGTTGGCCCTGTAGAGGTTGCTGATGAACTCCTCATGATCCACGCTCCGAAGGTCTGGAGCGTCAGGACGATATGTTCCTGCCGTACTCATGTTCGATTTGGTCCTTCGCCAAGTCTGAAATCAGGCAGAGAAAAACAGGCTGAGGGGGCGAGCTTGTGAATCTATAAACACTGTAAAACAAATATAAAAATAAAATAGTCACTGTTTAGTTCAAAGCAGAGCTCAGGTAGCTGTGTGAAAGTGGCCCAGAGGTGGCCGTCCTGGGCTCCCGTCCCTAATAAACCTACGGTTTCTGTGGACGTAAAGCGACACCCACCCACTTCAAAGTGGTATCTGTGCGTTCGGAAAAAGCCCTTAGTAATGCGCTCCGCCCCACACACCTCTGAGACGTCTCTCGAAGGTTGCCTTTGAACAGCTCCAATGTTTGTCTGATTAAAATTAACGATGGCCCTCTCTCGCCCTTTTAAGGAAGATCGCCTAGCGCTTTCTCTTTCCACGCCTCTCCTCCAGGCGGTCGATTCCATGATGGGATGGCTTAATTTGGCTTTGTGCCTGCAGGTAGTGTCTCAAGCTCCTCAGCACTTCAGATCTTCCGAGACACAAGCCACTAGTCAATCATCCCCTACCCCCACCCCTCCGCTCCGTCACTGTCCATCGGCTCTGTCACCACCTCCCATCCCAACCTCCATGTGCTGGCAGGTAGTGTCTCAAGCTCCTCAACACTTCAGAATTCCAAGACGCAAGCCATTTGTCAATCAAACCCCGACCCCACCACCCGTTCCGTCATTGTCCATCTGCTCTGTCACTACCTCCCACCCCCAACCCCACCACCTTCTATTGTACCAATGTAGCCTGCCGTCGTCCCCCTCTCTGTGATTATCCCCCTGCTTGATCGACAGAAGATTTCATTGGAAATTCCATGCAGCCTGTGTCACCTTCTCCTCCTCCGCGGATCCAGTCAAGCATCCAGACTTCCTGCATCAATTCTCTCCTCTCCGAGAATCGTTTCTGGCAACCGGAAACTCTAGCGTCTGCCCTCGGTAATGAAGACGTAGGTGCATGCGGACTGCACGTGCACCAGCGTCATAAGGTGCATGGGCATGTTTGAGAGTGTCCGAGCCTTCGTTGAGAGTTATAGCTGTATATACGTATACTCCATCACGGTTTAATTAACAGCGCAAATAACACTGTAGCGTTGTTAACAAGGTACGTGACTGCCAGAGACATGGGGTCGATAGATCGATCCACGGCCCGGGGTTTTTAACTTGTAAGGAAGTTCCGCTGCGAGAGAGGAGAGCAGCTGGGCGGTTCTCAGTCTTCTGTTCTCCTTCTTCGTCTTCACTTCTGAAGGGTTGTATTCCTCGATGTCTTGGCGGTGTGCTTGTGACACACGTACACGTGATGATCGAGAGACACAGAGCTTAATTGGCTTTTCTATTTTCGACACATGAGTGGACGCTTCGTTCCCACCCCTCCCACACACACACACCTTTACTCTCCCCCCCCCCCCCACTTTGTTATCTTGTTTTTCTACGTGGTCTTGTTGCTCTCCCAGTCTTGTAATTTTTCTGCTAATATTGTTCCTTTCTCCTGAGTTCAGTTCAGTATAGTTCAAGATCCGTCCACTAAACCTCTCAGCAGTTTCCCCAATGCCGCCTTTTAAACGGTTCTAATGTTCGTCTGATTGACGATGGTCCTCTCTCGTCCTTCCAAAGAAGATCGTCTAGCGCTTCCTCTTTCCACGCCTCTCTCCTCCAGGCGATCGATGGTGTGATGTCCTTGGCTTTGTACCCGCAGGTAATGTCTGAAGCTCCTCAACACCTCAGATCTTCCGAGAAACAAGCCGTTGTGAGGGCTCATTGAATCTCTGTCCTGACGTGTGTGTTTTTTTCCCGTAGAAAATTCTAACCAATTTTTTTTCTGTTTAGCTAATTGTGAGGCCTTGTTTGTCTACTGGTTCTTGTCGAACAGCTAATTGTGAGGCCTTGTTTGTCTACTGGTTCTTGTCGAACAGCTAATTGTGAGGCCTTGTTTGTCTACTGGTTCTTGTCGAACAGCTAATTGTGAGGCCTTGTTTGTCTACTGGTTCTTGTCGAACAGCTAATTGTGAGGCCTTGTTTGTCTACTGGTTCTTGTCGAACAGCTAATTGTGAGGCCTTGTTTGTCTCCTGGTTCTTGTCGAACAGCTAATTGTGAGGCCTTGTTTGTCTCCTGGTTCTTGTCGAACAGCTAATTGTGAGGCCTTGTTTGTCTCCTGGTTCTTGTCGAACAGCTAATTGTGAGGCCTTGTTTGTCTCCTGGTTCTTGTCGAACAGCTAATTGTGAGGCCTTGTTTGTCTCCTGGTTCTTGTCGAACAGCTAATTGTGAGGCCTTGTCTGTATACTGGTTCTTGTCGAACAGCTAATTGTGAGGCCTTGTTTATCTACTAGTTCTTGTCGAACAGCTAGGAAGGAGTGATGATTTTGTAGATCAGTCTTCAGGAAGTCGGAGGTGTGGGTGGGGAGGGGGTGTGTCGGGAGGGGGGCGGGGAGGAGGTGAGAATACGTGAGGATAGTTTCGAAGCGCACTATCACTTATGGCAGTGGTTGGTTTTCTTGAGATGATCCAACGCAGCAACGAGACGTTGAACTCCAATCACTAAGTAAAACAGAATATTTACAAAACTATAACAGTTTCATTGTCTAGCTTGT
>OY757555.1:632689-635751 GCA_963584105.1 Alviniconcha strummeri | reverse complement strand
CGTTTTGTCCAACTTATTAGACCGTCCATAATAGACCGTGAGTGGTCTCTGCAGACGTTAAGCCTAAAAAATATATTTAAAAAATACACTTACCAAAAGCATCAATGACGAAGATTGAAACTTTTAAATTATTTAACATTTTAATATTTTCTTTTCTTAACAGTCAGTTTCTTTATGCGAACAATATATAAAATGAGTTTCGTGAGTGACAGTGCCGTAGATCGAATTGCAAAGCACTGCCAAGTATTAATAAGATTATAATTAAAGTATTTATAAAGCGCAAAATCTTGTCCGTAGAGATTATTCTAAGTGCTTACACGCACGCGTGCACACACACACACACACACACACACACACACACACACACACACACACACACACACACACACACACACACACACACACACACGCACGCAAGCACGCACACGCACACGCACGCACGCACGCACGCACACACACACGGGCACACGAGCGTACACACTGGATAAAGCATAATTTATACACAACTTAACGGGCAGCAAACAGAGGCTTGAGACGGATGAAGACAGCAGCAAAACAATATGTTTGAGTTTGACTTGAATGAGTTCAATTAAAAGGGTGTTTATCGCTTTTATTGTTTGTTTTGTTTTGTATTTTGTTTAATCTGAAACAAGATCCAAACACACAGAAGGTTAGTTTTAATGGGACAACACAAACCACAACAACAAAACAAAATCAGCGTCAAGTTCTTTTTAGTCTTTAGTCAAACTATTGGGGTGTTATTGATTTAGCCTTCCGTGTGTTTGATTTTTCTTTTGTTTTGGGTTTTTGTTTGTTGGTTGTCGGTTTCTCTTGCTGTTGTTGTTGTTGTTTCAGCTTTTGTGTGTTTTGATCTGATTTTCTGCAGCTGTTCGTTTCTGCGCGGAAACTCCCGCTCTTGTCGGTAAACTTAAACTGTGATTTTCTAACCGTAGACGAGTTGTGCGTGGTCTGAAGTGGCGGCTTCAGCCGTTGATCAAAGGCTCTGCCCTCAGTCATCAGTAGCCGCTGTGGTCCATTTGCCGTAAGTACCTCAGTCACGCGAGGAGCCTCGCTCGGGGTGCTTGGCCTGGCGGGAACCTGTAGCACGTGCAGGGGCAGACCGATGCTTACGTACGCTACACGCTGTGGGGTGCCCAACAAAGCCGGTCTTGTTCAGCCGATAGAGCCGCGGCAGTCTTCAGCCCCTGCTTCAAACATTGACTCAATCAACTGTTCTGCGTCCGGGCTTCGTTAACTGATCGGCCGGATGGGAGCAGTTGCCGGGTGAAAGACTGAGTGAGGGTTGGGTGTACTGTGTGACTAGCCAGAGATCAGTTGCCGACCGAAGCGGTTCGTGTGGAGAGGGTGTGGGGTGGAGGTCAGTGTTCCAGGTCTTGCTTAGGTGGGCACTGACATTCCTGATATCAGTTGCAGTGAATGCCCTAACCCCCCCCCCTCTCTCTCTCTCTCTCTCTCTCTCTGGAGGGAGGAAGGGAGGGAGAGGGGGACGTAGTAATGTAGCCACATCATTCCGCACATTGTATACTAAATGTGTTTTTCCGCGCGCGCGCGCGCGTGTGTGTGTGTGTGTGTGTGTGTGTGTGTGTGTGTGTGTGTGTGTGTGTGTGTGTGTGTGTGTGTGTGTGTGTGTTGCAGGACTGGTGACGTGGGTGACACTGGGTACCTACCACATCCCTCACCTGGAGAACACCCCTAACACAGCCACCGTGGGCACCAAGCTCTCCCTCTTCCTCTCGCCCTTCAACTACTTCCAGGAAGACCCCTCCATGGCTTCCCGGGATGCCGTGCGCGTCAGTCCGCGCGACCCCAGCCACCCGCTAGATGGCGCCGTCGTGCATCGCTACAACACGTCATCGGTTTTGACGTGTCTACCTGACGTCACCATGCCTGACGAACAGCTCATTGGAGACAGCGCCGATTTGTTTGGCTGAGGCCAATGCGAGCAGTGTGGGCATTTGTGCGTGGTCCTGTGTGTGTTTGACGATACTATCACTCTCGCAACGTTTCGCAAACCAAACAGCAACCAAAAGACGACTGATACAGCTAATGAGGGTCAGATGCTGGTCAGCGCATGAAGCATCCCAGAACAAAACCAGTGGGTAGTATCGGTTCGAGCACAGGCATCCAAATGTAGAAGGGAACAAATTGTGAACAACAGTAGCAAACCACACTAATTTATTTCTCTTATAGCCTTAAGGGGGGGGGGGGGGGGGGGGGGGGGGACCCTCCACCCGTCCCCTGAATCTGCCAAGAAAATGTCTACGCACAGGTTACAGGTTATTTTCTGTGTATTTCTGGGTCTCTTTGCTTTTCTCGCATGTGTAATTTTCAATAGTGGTGAGGATGCAGAGGAAATCTACGAGAAAAAGAGAGAGAGAGAGTGTTTGTGTGTGTGTGTGTGTGTGTGTGTGTGTGTGTGTGTGTGTGTGTGTGTGTGTGTGTGTGCGTGCGTGCGTGCGTGCGTGCGTGCGTGCGTGCGTGCGTGCGTGCGTGCGTGCGTGCGTGCGTGCGTGCGTGTCTGTGTCTGTGTCTGTGTGTGTCTGTGTCTGTGTGTGTGCATGCGATGGGGGTAAGGGTGTGATCAGGTTAACTAATCTGTGTCACAGTAAATGCCGAGTAGCACACACACACACACCTCCCGACGCAATGTGCATTTGGTATTTTGGTTACCTGCCGTTAACACCCTGGTTACCCTTAAACACTAAACACTAATTCTGGTTGCCCTCGAAGGAAACGTTGGCTACGCTCCTGACCCATAGATCCACGCGCAGGCGGAACAGTACTAATCGCCACGTGTGGTGCCTGAGTTACTGCCCTTACAGAGTTTAAATCCAGTCTGTCAAAATACTCTAGTCGACAGTGTAAGAGGTTAAACGCAATCGTTTCTCAGTTGCAGCCAATTGCTTTGATGGTAATCTGCGTTGTACAGCCTCCATCCCACTGACCCAGGCATGTCCCGATGGCTCAGCTGATAGTGATCAGCGCGTCTGCTGTCGGTTTTGGCCATGTATATAGATATATATAGGTCCATGTTTTTTTGG
>OY757555.1:620189-627689 GCA_963584105.1 Alviniconcha strummeri | reverse complement strand
AAGCATCGTGGAGGTGTTCAGGCGCATGGCAAAGACGCCATCGGTTACACTTCCAGTCACGTGATTTCTATACACTTCCGCTCGTATGGCTGTGTCGTTGACGTACCACGCCTCGAGTGCCAGAACATTGCCAGGGACATCTGGAATACAGCGCGGGGAGAATCATGTTTATTTGATGTCATGCCTTGCGAGTTAATCTTGAGGGCTAGTGATATTTATCGGTGACTATCGTTACAAAGAAGTGATAACCTATGTTCTTGATCGACATTTTTCACAAAGTCTCTCTCTCTCTCTCTCTCTCTCTCTCTCTCTCTCTCTCTCTCTCTCTCTCTCTCTCTCACACACACACACACACACACACACACACACACACACATTCCACTCCTCTGCACTGCACCCCACTCTATTACACTGCGGTACGCCATACCTAAATCATTGTTGATCTTGATCAGGAAGGAACGGTGGAAAAGATCCAAGAGTAGGTGAAGGCCGAGCTGCCTTTCGTTGAGGGAGTTCCGGACGTCCTTGGTGAGGCCCCGGACAAACAGCTGGTGCAGTTCTGTGGGCACCGCTGCCTCCAAGGACACCTCTCTCCACGGAGTGGTCATCTGCACAGCGGGAAACAATGACGCTTATTCGCCGGACAGGCTGTCCATGCAGCTGTTCTTTGAACACCTGCAGCTAGCTACTCTTTGATGTGCAACACTTGCAGCTACTCTTTGATCTGAACACCTGCGGCTATTCTTTGATCTGAACACATGCAGGCATTCTTTGATGTGAGTACCAGCAGCTACTCTTTCATCGGAACAACTGCAGCTACTCTTTGATCTGAAACCATGCAGCTACTCTTTGATCTGAATACCTGCAGCTACTCTTTGATCTGAATACCTGCAGCTACTCTTTGATCTGAATACCTGCAGCTACTTTCAGATATAGACATCCTTCTGTTTATTTAGTTTCTTTTCAGCTTTTTGTTGTTGTTGTTGTTGTTTTAAGGTTGTTTTCTGTTTTTTTTTCTTCTTTTTTTCTTTTTTTCTTGTTGTTGTTGTTGTTGTTGTTGTTGAAAACAGGATTGTCCATGCAGGTACGTCCCTAGTGTTCGATGGAGTCAGCCACAGTATAAGGGAGAGAATCCATTCTGCTAAACAGCTCGCGACGACTAGATTGAGTTAGCTACCTTGCACCTACTCGTCTATTACGCGTTACCGATTGGGGGAATTTTGTGATGAGAGCTAGCTAGCTAGCTGTTATGGCGTGGAGACGAGACACTAGCTGACAAGACAATGCCGTAGCAATAGCTGACACGGGGATCTTGACACGAAAGGGATTTCGCTTTAGCTCTAGTGGTCTGGCTACAGTCCATAATAATAATAATAAGAAGAAGAACAACTACAGGGTAACCATCATCATCATCATCATCATCATCATAATAAAAAGTAAATGTTAGAAATAAAAATATAATAAAATAAAAAAAAACGGCGTTACCGTGAACAATAGGCTCCTTTCCAGACGATGTAAAATGCCCTTCAAAGCTGCCCTTCGCATCCGCTGCTGCGAGGTCAAAAACCAGCCTTCAAGCCAACCAGCGTACTTGGACTCATTGCCGCCGACGCTGGAGGTGAAACCAAGGTCAAGGTCAGAGAATGGTTGTGTCAAGGACGTTACCATGGTGTAGTTTGAACCGTCCCTGAAGGCGGCAGTGTTCAGAAGCGTGGTTGCGAAGGTCAGTGTCTTTTGCGGATTGCCGGAATAGGAGAATGATGTGGTGGAGTTCCACACGGTAGTGTTTGTGAAGGCCAGGAGGTCGCTCTTTAGCCGAATGCCCTGTGAAAAACAGTGACTGAGATGTATGTATATATAAAGAAGGTGTAGACAGTCAAATAACAACTTAATTAACCGCCCACAGGTTATCGTCAATGTACACACAAATTAAATGAATGCAGGGTTCTACCGACGAACCAAACAACCGACCAACCGACCCGTCCATCGACGAGTTCTATAAGCAGCTAGTATTCTGTAGAATAACAACTTAGTTAACCACCCACAAAGTACCATCAGTTTGCACACAAAATATGTATACCGATGAACCAAACAACCGACCAACCAATCGGTAAGTAAACTGTTGTTGTTGTTTTTTTACGCCCAGTCAACCAGTGCAGTTATATCAGGGCGAACTAAACAGTCCATCAACTAGTTCTATAACCAACCAACATTTTGTTTGTTTTTTAAGTAAAAATGTAATTCCCCACCCTTGAGTTACCATCAACTTACACAAGAATAATATTTATATAGGGATATACCGATGACCCATACGACGCACCAACCAACCCGTCTGTCAGCCAGTTCCATAACCAACCAACCAACCAACCAATACGTCAGACTGCCAATCCTGCAGTCTGTAAACCTGAACTTAATGTCCAACCCCATGCACACAATCTGCCACAAACAACTTCGCCCTGTTGTTCACTCTTTGGCTTCGGTTTGTATCAGAACACACTGAGTCCAGCAAGAACACCAAGTCTACATTATAAACTGCTGTCACGAGCTGCCTAATTATGTGGGAACTATCCTTGCACTATAACACAGCATCGGCTTTCCAGAAATGGAGTTAAATTCTCCGAAGACGGCATGGGACTGACCGTATATAGGGATAATAAACTACTGCTACTATTACTACCATTACCACCACCACCGCTGCCGCCGCCATTACAACAACAACTACTGCTGCTGCTGCTGCTGCTGCTTCTACTGCTACTACTCCTACTACTACTCCTACTATTACTGCTGCTGCTGCTACTACTACTACCACCACCACCACCACTGCTACTACTACTACTACCACTGCTGCTGCTATCACCACCACCACCACCGCTGCCGCCGCCGCCGACGCTACTACTACTACTGCTGCTGCTGTTGCTACCACTGCTATTACTACTACTGCTGCAATTGCTGCTGCTGCTGCTGCTGCTACTGCTACTACTACTACTACTACTACTACTTTGCTGCTGCTGCGGTTACTAATACTATTACTACTACATACGATACTGCTACTAATGCTACTACTACTACTACTACTACTACTACTGAATATTTGTCAAGAAATACAAAACAAAAAAGGTGATACACCCAATCCTCTAACTCTGTGGAATGCATTCGTCAATGTACAATTGTATATACCATGCGACACCTGGCGAACGCTACAACAATTCGATTGTTAGAAACAAGGCAATGCCAGTTAATAAGCTATACTTACTTGAGAAAGGGCTGGAATAGTCAGCTGGAATTCAGCACTCCTTCTTTCTCCCTTGGTCATCACCGACGTGAAAGTCACTTGTTTCTTCCGGTCTCTGTCAGCGTCCCAAAAGAACGCTCCTTCCGCTTTCTGCGCCAGTTGTTGCCCACCTGACTCCATTTGAAGATCTGCTGTTCGGACATCGGTGACCAAAGAGCCATTGACTTCAACCGCTCGCAAGGGAGTTCCAAGCTTAAAGTGGCCTCGGTAAGAGCTCGTTTGGAAACTGCTTTCGTCAACAGTATTGTAATGGTAGTAGATTTTCTTGTTGTTTTTGTCGTTTTCGTCCCACGACAGATCACCGTCCCCTGACATACTCTTTGACGTTTTCCGGGATAATTGATTGACGGCTAAAACCCGCCACGGTTGAATGACTCTCACGGAAAATTCCCGGCTCACAGACGCCAAAGCATCGTCTTCGTTCGTCCACAGTTTCGTCACTACGCGCACGTTGCTGTTAGGGTTTCTCAGGTCCCAGCGAACGAAGAAATTGCCCTGGTGGGACTTTTCCTTCGACGAGAATCCCTTAGCGCTGCGTTGGAACAAGCCTAGCAGTGGCTGTCGAAGTCCCAGAGAGTACGGGTCGTTGGAACTCAGACTGAGGTCGAGGAGTGTCCTGTCGTTCACCCTAGCTTCCAGGGAGCTGTCCGTTTGGGCCAAGATTCGGCTGTGTCTGGCCTTCACCAGACCGGTTTGGAAACCGTGGAAGGGGGTTACGATGACGACGTCTACTTGGCGAGTGACGCCCACAACGTTCGGCAGGTGCTTATAGTTGGCATCCACACTGATCTTTCGGTACGGCGTCCAACCCACAGACACCAACGCACGGTTCCCTCCGCGACCGTTTCCGCTGTTCTGCATCATTAGGCTCAGATCTCTGGCGAAATGGAGCGGGCTTTTCAAGACCACTTTGGTTTTCATGTCAAACAGAGAATTGTACCTGACCTCTAGTACGCTGTCGATAGGGTCGGCGTGGAGGTGACGGACAAACACTGACGTTTTAAAATCGCTCGGTGTTCCACGATGCGTAAACTGTATTTCCGGTATAGCTGTGACTGCGTCCATCCTTTTCTTTTCGCCCGGTGAAATTTGCCCTGAAAAGTCAAAATGACCGTGTTCGCTGAGCGTCAGGTTAACCTTTCCAAATACCTCCTGAATCCGTGCGTCAACAGCTGCGGACAAATTATTTAGTCTGCTTGTACTGAAGACAACTCTCGCAGATGTTTCTACTGTCCCTGTTTCGCGGGAGTCCATTCCGAACTCAGACGCAATTTTTCCGATACCAAGATTGTTTTTGCTGCCAGCATACATGCACCGCACGTTGAGTTTGTTTTCAACCTCCACGGACACGTTCGTCGTGAGGTTTTCTAGATTTCTGAGGTACTCAGCAGCTAAGGATACGTTGCCTGTGTGTATGCTTTGCAGGCTGAGCGATGATCGCAAGAGCCCCTCGCCGTGTTGATGCTGAACAGCTGTAGTGACTAGCTGAGTTTCTTTGAGGTTCACTAGCGCACTCCCTGTGAAGTTGGACATCACACCGCTACTCCGGAACAGGAAAGTAAAATCATCCGTGTCGTTCGTAGTTGTTCTGAAATGCACCTGTGTTTCATGCACGTGTGCTTGAGCCAGGTGTGAAGCATCCAGTGACACCCCGTGAAGATGTCCGCGTGAACTCTCTGTCCATCCGTGAACATTCAATGTCTGAGATGGTACAGGTAACGACTGATCGTCAGTTAGGTCGTGAATGTTTTTATCTAGTGCATCGGCATTGAAGTTTGTTTGCACTTTAGTGTGGAATCCAAGTCTCCTGTATAGATTAGATAGTACTTTCGTCTCCAGGTTGATGACAATGTTGTTGAAATCGCCGAGTGCGGTTTCATCTGTTGTATTGGAACCCGAAACCCCCAAGCCTTTTCGGATTTGTTCAGATGTCAAAGACCCACCCGCTTCTGAAAAATGCCCAAACTTTCGTACCGAAAGTGTCGCGTTCCCGATCAACAAAACATCTTTTCCACGTGCAACTGACAATGTGGCAAACAGGTCTTCGAGACTTCGAGTGTGATTTGAAAACAGATGAAGATCGACTACGGACCCTGAAGAAAGCCGAAATACGGTTGTTGATGACTTTGTGGAACGATCATGGGACAAAAGTATGGCGAAGTCTTTGTTTCCCTCGAGGCTTTCGTCGATTCTGTAGTTGGACTTCTGAAGGCTACGGGTTGCAGTGTGAAACTCTGTTTCTACAGTTTGCAAGGATTTGAGCCATTCTGTAAAAACAATCCACCTCTCCATGCCACTAGTGGGCGCTCGAATTCCCTGGTTGTTGGTGTCTGTTCTGCCAGCGTGAAGCAGGACCGTCCGCATCACTACTGTCCTGTCGCCCACAGTTACGTTTCCTTCCGTGACAAAGTCCAGTCCGTCGTTCGAAAAATCGACAGAAGCGATGCAGTTTTCCCAACCAGCGAATGACGTTTCCAGGGAAATCGTTCCCCGAACATCTGCTTCTACTTCAAACTGTACACGGCTGACAGCGACTAAGTGCTGGTCTGGTGGGAACGACACGTTCACAAACACTTCGGACAAGGTGTCGGTCCTCTCCTGGTGAATTTCAATATCGAATCTGCTGTAGCTCTTGTATGGAGTTTTGAGAGTAATCTTCAGTTCACCAGGAGACCGAAGGGTGTATTTCGAATCCAGAACGTACACCTGAGAAGGATGATGTTTCAGCGTAACAGTCGAACGTCGGTACTTCCCCTTTGTTTCACTGGTAGCCACAATCTGGACGTAAGGAAAGTCTTTCAGGGGAGTGTCAAGATGGAATTTTCCTGAAAAATCCTCGTCGTAAACCCAACCTAAAGAAGCCTCGTACTTCTTCACTGTAGGAAATATTCTGAAGTCGGCCGTTGAGGACATGTTTCGGAGACTCCCATCTACCAGAAACCCCGTCTCCAGCACACGGATTGGTTCGAAAGGCGTCAGGACTTGCACTCTCACTTTCCTCCAGTCGTGTCTTCGGACTACCGTTTCCACACTCAGGGTGTTACTGGCCCCGTACTTCGCCGTAACTTCCGATACCAGATTTTCGCCGTACATTTTGTTGGACACTTCTGCGGCGATCCGCTTGGCCCCTGGGAGCGAAGTTTTAACACTGAGTGACGCCTCGGCATCATCCCACGCCTCCAAGCTCGCCGAACCTTTCGCCGTGATTTTCTGACGCGGGTTCCACGCTAGCTCAGCGGTGCCTGTCACGGGGTACAAGTCGTGGCGACAGAGGAGGCTTCCGGAGAGTTTCTTGGTCCACGGGGTGAAGATAATGAGGCTGGCGTCTGTGAAAGCTGGCGTGTGCTGTGCAGTGATCTGATGCGACATCTTCCTCACCCCGTCTCGAAGGATGGAGGATTTGGAGTGAAACGTGCCGGGTGCTGTGTCATGGCCCACCGACACGCGCCAGTCTCTGATTGGCTTCCAAGGAGACTGCAGGATGACGTCAGCGAAGAATTCGTCCGTCTGATTGGTTGTTTCTAAGAGACCGGTCAGATCGAAATAAATTCTGCGGCTCTCCGCCCAAGACGTCAGAAACGTGGATCTGAGCCGAGGGTCTTCGAGTTCGTGTTGCCATTCCGTGATGAGTTTCTTCTTGGGTGTTGTGACGATGACCTCGCCCGTACTGTGATGAAACCACTCGAAGAAGTTGTCTTTGATGGTCACTTCGCACTTGTACTCGTCGCCGTTGTCGTTAAGCGCGACGTCAGTCTCATGCAAGCTCCCGTCGTAAGAGTCAGCGAAATTCAACGAGCCGGAAATCAAGTCGATGAAGCTGGATTTCACGTCCACTCCACCTTTGATGTCCTTGATGTCCTCAGACTCCACACCGTCATTCGACAGCATCCGCAAGTCCTTGTAGGCAGAAAACAGCCTTTGCACTTTCTCTGCGCTGTATTCCGAGCTTCCAGCAGCGGCAGCGTCCGGTTTGGCCATCAGCTTAGTTCGCTTCATGTCTTCCTTCAGCAACGTCGCTCCTGAAACGGAAGCTAGTAGTCGAGCCGGTCGCTCAAAGTCCAGCTTGGACCATTCCTGCGTCATAACAGCCTCGATGAGGTCAGCGAGTAAGGGGTGCATGGAGTGGGAGAACTCCGCCTCGAACTCCTGGTAAGCCCTGGAGTACGGGATGCCCTTGCTGTACATCTGGACACGCCGCAGAGACACCG
>OY757555.1:589777-607277 GCA_963584105.1 Alviniconcha strummeri | reverse complement strand
AACAGAAACACAAACAGGCTCATCATCACAGAAACATTCTTCTTCTTCTTCTTCTTCTTGTTTTGTTTTAGTTTTTTGTTTTTTTAAATACGCAGAGCTATGTTTCCGCACGAGTGATTTAGAAGGAGAAACACTCTTCTTCTTCTTCTTTCTCTCTCTCTCTCTCTCTCTCTCTCTCTCTCTCTCTCTCTCTCTCTCTCTCTCTCTCTCTCTCTCTCTCTCTCTCTTTTAAAGTACGCACAGCTATGTTTCCGCACGTCACGTTTAGAAGGTGTCTGCAGATCACCATACACACAGCCGCATAGGTCGCTGAGCCAGCTTTAGTCTCTGTGGCTTCACCTCGTCTCTTGAACAGCAATCACTATGCCCAGCTTGTCTCTTCAGCAACTGCTGCAACAGACCTATTTTACGCCAATCTTCGCGCATGCGCAATGGACTGGCGTACGTACGCTATTTGCCGGAAGTAAGGGGGGACTCGTCAGCTGGGTTGCTGGCCGTACGCATAGCTGTATTTCCCTGGTACTAGTAGTAGTGAAAACCTCGCATTAATTTTCACGACGACAAAATGGGTGAAAAAGATCACTGCCGTGTAACTACTGGTCGAATAAAAACCAGGAATTCCGCGGAACGTCTCTCCTTTAGTTTCAGTAATAAGGCAAAATCTCGCAATCGGCGCTGACTCGAGAATGATCCAGTCTGCCCAGAATGAAGTTGCTGTTTTTGTTTTGTTTTTCCGTTTGTTTTTCTCCACCTTATTCGAGTGTATCGGCGGAGCAGTGTAGCAGCTGTGCTCTTAATTACTTCAGTATCTACCACTGTTGTCAGAATGAGAGACTGTGTGCGTGAGAGTGGGTGGGGTGTAACTGCATTATTAGGATTCATGCTGTTTACCTGTGTAATTTATACTGTGCGTTCGGCGAATCCAAGCGCTTTGTTAACAAAAGCATTGAATCCACAATACTCACACAAAAATCAGTAGCATAACGATACACTGCCGCTCATACTTAGTTATACAAAGCAAAGTGAAACTGAAACATTGAAACACGACAACCGCCTCGCGCTCACAGAGTCGCCTGCAGGCGCGTGTACACACACACATACACACACACACACACACACACACACACACACACACACACACACACACACACACACACACACACACACACACACACACACGAACGCGCGCGCGCGCGCCACACACACACACACACACACACACACACACGAACGCACGCAGCACGCATGCACACACACACACGCACGCACACGCACGCTCGCACGCACGCACGCACGCACTTTCTCTCTCTATTTAAAAGAGAACTTCACAAATGGTTTTGAGGTAATATGCAGTGCATTTTAAGCTTCCTGATGTAAGATTTAAGTGCAAGTAAATAATAAGTATGTCTATCTTCAACCATGTTTTTGCTTTTCCTTTTTATTTTCCTTTACTTGTACATAATAAGTATGTCTATCTTCAACCATGTTTTTGCTTTTCCTTTTTATTTTCCTTTACTGCTCGTAGGATCTACTTGCGTCTGTGTGTTATTGTATTCTAGTCCTGTGTAGCAGTTTCATATCATTTTTGTGTCCACTGTAAAGCTTCGTGTTATGCTATTGATTATATATGTTCATTTTTATTTCCCATCATATTTCACTACTGTTGATTACAAGAAAATGTATCTCATAGCAGTTTCATGTCATTTTTGTATCCACCATAAACCGTTGTGTGATGCTATTGATTACATATATTTATGTTCTTTTTATTTTCATATCATATTTCACTACTGTTACTTACGAGAAAATGTATTTTATACCAGGAAACAATATTAAAAAGACAGAAACCAGTAACATGATTGATTAGTGTAGCTAGCTGGTTTGTATTGCTTATCTCCTCTCTCTCTCTCTTACTCCACCCCCCCCCCCACCCCCCCCGCATCCGCCGCCAGCTTTTAAAACCGATTTGTAATTTTGGTTAGTTGCTTTTGTTTGCTCTCTCTCTCTCTCTCTCTCTCTCTCTCTCTCTCTCTCTCTCTCTCTCTCTCTCTCTCTCTCTCTCTCTCTCTCTCTCTCTCTCATTGACGTCGCACGCATGCTGTTTGTGCTCCGGACACAATTAAGGATTTGTGCTAATTACCAGCATCATTAAGGACTCATTTTGGTTCTGTGAAAATGCCAAGCTCCAGTGAATCACATCGTGTGAAAATTGGACTTTTTCATCAGTTTTAATAATCACATCGTGTGAAAATTGGACTTTTTCATCAGTTTTAATCAAGATATTAATCAACAAAGAAAAGAGGTCAGCTCCGAAGAGACAACGAGCAAAGTATTCAGCGTATTCGCAATGGGACTGCTGCACGGACTTTTCGTTTCGCTGTGTGCTGACAACGTTCTGCACTGTGAGTTTTCTGCTATCAGTGAAGTGTGTCTTATTGTGTCTTATTGTGTGAAAAAATGCATGGTTCACAGAAGAAATTTTTAACTGGTTAGGTGGACGTGTGAAGCAGGTGAAGCATGGCTTTGAAGGCAGTGCTGACAGGTACTGTATCTTGAGTTCTCACAAAGCCATGACAGTGCCGATGACAGTCGACACGGGGACACCGCCAGTGTATGACGGGCCTCCTTATTCTCTCTTTCTCAAACTCTGCGGGGATGTTGAGTCTAACCCTCGACCCCCGACTGACGAGTTGATCGAGGAACTGGGGCGTACGCTCGGTATTAGACTCGACACTATGTCTACTGATATGCAGTCTCTCCGGACTACAATCACTTCAATGTCCGTCCAGATAAGTGTACTGACAGAGCGGCTGCAAAAGAAAGAAGAGGACATAGAGGAAATGAAAAACAGAACAAAAGAGCTCGATGGCCGACTGAAGAAGATCGAAGAAGAAGTAGAACAACAGCAAATAACGAACCGACAAGACAATATCATATTCTTCGGAGTCCCAGAGAAGGAGGGTAGGGAAAGTAGCGATGACTGTGCATCAACCATGGTCACACTCCTTAACCAGCACAACCCGCTCAGACGGTGGAATAGTGACGACATGGCCAGGGGGCAAAGGTTGGGGAAGCTAGAAGGAGACAGACACGCGTGCGTGCGTGTTTGTGTGTGAGTGTGTGCGTATGTGCGTTTATTTGTGTGCGTGCGTGCTTGCGTGTGTGTGTGTGTGTGTGTGTGTGTGTGTGTGTGTGTGTGTGTGTGTGTGTGTGTGTGTGTGTGTGTGTGTGTATGTGTGTGTGTGTGTGTGTGTGTGTGTGTGTGTGTGTTCGTGCGTGCGTGCGTGCTATCCTGTATTCGCTCAGCGCTCTGGAACTCATCGTGGAGCGTGATAAAAGCGGAATAAATGATTGGCACCACAGAACACACACCCCTCTGCACACTGCGGCTGTCAATGACCATGATGACTGCATCCGGATCCTTGTCCTTCAGGTGAGCCGATCGCTGGCCAGAGATCGATGGATGAGTTGCGGATGAAGCAGTCCGTAATACTGCGCATAATCACATGAATTGGAGCTTTACTGTGAGCTAGCTAATTCCGCAATGGCATCGCACACATCATTTTCGAATGTTGCAGTGAATTCGGTCATGTTATCGTACATAGCATTTTGGAACGTTGTAGTGAATTCGGTCGTGTCATCGTACACATAATTTTGAAACTTTGTAGTGAATTCGGTCATGTTATCGTACAGATTATTTTGGGGCGTTGTAGTGAATTCAGTCATGTTATCGTACAAATCATTTTGGGGCGTTGTAGTGAATTCGGTCATGTTATCGTACAGATTATTTTGGAACCTTGTAGTGAAGTCGGACATGTTATCGTACAGATAGGTACGGAACTTTGTAGGGAATTCGGTCGTGTCATCGCACAGATCATTTTGAAACTTTGTGGTGAATTTGGTCATGTCATCGTACAGATCATTTTAGAACATGCCATTGTACAGATCATTTTAGAACATGCCATTGTACAGATCACTTTGGAACATGCCATTGTACAGATCATTTTAGAACATGCCATTGTACAGATCACTTTAGAACATGCCATTGTACAGATCATTTTAGAACATGCCATTGTACAGATCATTTTAGAACATGCCATTGTACAGATCATTTTAGAACATGCCATTGTACAGATCGCATTGGAACGTTGTATGGAATTCGGTCGTGTCATCGCACAGGTCATCTGGCCCTTTGTGGTAAATTCCCTCAACTTGTCGTACACATCATTTGGAACTTTGTAGTGAATTCGCTCATGTCAACGGACATAACTGTGTGGAACTTTCTGGTAAATTCGGTTATGTTACTTACATGCCAGCGCTGTAAGCACACCACTTCGGTAGATATTAAAAAAAAAAAAACGCTATAAAAAGCTATTCACTCATGTAGAATCACATGCGAGCGCAGTGAGTCTGCTCGAGAGCGGAGAATAGCACTGTATAAAAGCGATCAATCATCATCATCATCATCATCATCATCATCATCATCATAATGTTAACGCACATATCAATTGGTACTTCGGAGTAATTTATGTCATACATGTTAACGAAGATATTATTTGATACTTAGTAGTGAATAATTATTCAGTCATGTTAACGCACGTATCTTTTGGTACTTTCGAGTGAATTCGGTCATGGTACAGGCTATTTGGTACTTAGGAGAAAATTCGGTCATGTTATCGCGCATATCACTTGGTACTTAGGAGAAAGTTCGGTCATGTTAACACGTACTATTTATTACTTCGAAGTGAACTCGACCATGTTAACACACATGTTATTTGGTACTTAGGAAAGATTTCGGACATATTGACGCACGTCTCATTTGGCACTTTGGAGCGAATTCGGTCATGTCTCCTCGTGTGTATATATAGCCTGATCCAATGTTGCCCGATGGTCAACAGGGAGGGGCCGATGTGAACCTTCAGGACAATGCGGGTGCTGCCTATTCCCCGCTCCACAAAGCGTGCCACAAGGCCAGGTTCAGAGCTGCGGAAGCTCTTTTGGAAATGGGTATGCGATAAGTTATTATTATTATTTTGAAAATAAAGGTAAAATAATCGCCCTCGTTCTTTGGACTACATAATTATTTGGTATTCACTCCCACAAGACCTCAGACATCCTCGTTCTTTGGACTACATATTTGGAATTCACTCCCACAAGACCTCAGACACTGCTCACTTACCCAATCAGCTGTTAAAACCAAACTGAAAACGTTCCTCTTTTCAAAGTGCTTCCGCCCCCAACTAGTATCAATACCTTTTTCTTCTTCTTCTTTTTCTGCAGTCAGTCAGTCAGTGTGTGTGTGTGTGTGTGTGTGTGTGTGTGCGTGTGTGTGTGTGTGTGTGTGTGTGCGTGCGTGCGTGCGTGCGTGCGTGCGTGCGTGCGTGCGTGCGTGCGTGCGTGCGTGTGCGTGCGTGCGTGTGTGTGTGTGAGCGTGTGTGTGTGTGCGTGCGTGCGTGTGCGTGCGTACGTGTGTGTGTGTGTGTGTGTGTGTGTGTGTGTGTGTGTGTGTGTGTGTGTGTGTGTGTGTGTGTGTGCTAATTAGACTTTAAAGTTTACATAACGTGCTGACAAGAGGCACATTTCAGGTGTACGAATTTAGCACGCACAGTAAACAATCTTATATTTTATGACAACTGGCCTGTTGACACACACACAGGAGCCGATGTCCACGTGCAAGATACTAATGGTGACACGCCGCTGCATCTAGCTATCGGGGGAAAATTGGAGCCCGACCATAAGGTCAGTTCATTCAATTCCTTCTCCCGCATCTCGGTTACAGATGATCAAAGCACTCAAAATATCCAGCATGTATTTTAGTTTTGCAGGAACCAGATGCAAAATGTCAGAGGAAACGTTTAACAGAAAATTACTCTTCTGATGTCGCCGTCTTGGATTTATGACAGACGTGTACATTGCTAAATAACTGCAGCGATTTCCTTCAATCACTGCTTTTAAAAGTGACCATGAGATAGACGTAATTACTTCAGTGTGTTTTATTTAACCTTTGTCCAAACAGCTACTACACTTGCTGTTTATTATCATCATCATTATGACTATATCCTACTTCCCTTGGGCGTGTTGGTCTGTGTACCTGAGTAATTATTACAGAGTTCCTGCAGTAACAAGATTCAAATTTAACTTTTTGTTTCATTGTCTGTGTCTGTCTCTTTCTGTCTCTCTTCTCTTCCTATTTCTTTCTCTCGCTTTCCCTCTCTGTTACTCAATCTCTTTCTCTCCCCCCCCCTCTCCCTCCCTCCATTCTGTCTGTCTCTATCTCCATGTGTCTCTCTTTCCATGTCTCTCTCCATCTCTCTGTGTCTCTGTTTCTGTCTCTGTCTCGCCATGTGTCTCTGTCTCTGTCTGTCCGTCTGTCTGTCAGTCAGTCTGTCTGACTGTCTCTCTCCATCTCTCTGTCTCTCTCTATCTCTGTGTGTGTGTGTCTGTCTCTGTCTCTCTATGTGTCTCTATATGTCTGTCTGTCTGTCTCTGTCTGTCTGTCTGTCTCTCTCCGATTTAGATTGATTCTCGAGATAAGAAAAAGGGGTGATAATCTCCATATGCATGGGGAGAGAGAGAGAGAGAGAGAGAGAGAGAGAGAGAGAGAGAGAGAGAGAGAGAGAGAGAGAGAGAGAGAGAGAGAGAGAGAGAGAGCGAGAGAGAGCGAGAGAGAGCGAGAGAGAGAGAGAGAGAGAGAGAGAGAGAGAGAGAGAGAGAGAGAGAGAGAGAGAGAGAGTCAATGCAGTACACTGTTTATTATGTATGTGCTTGCTTTTTTTTGCTTCGTGAAGGTAATTCAAAATCTCCTGTGTTGCAGGCGTCGAATAAATATTCTTGATTCTTGATTCTCTTGAATACGATGCTTCTTCCAGAGCGAGGCCGGCAAACAGGAGTGTCAACTGCGCGTGGCCATCGCGTGCATGCTAATTAGCAACGGTGCTTACGTGGACGTGGAGAACAGGAAGGGTCGTGACCCTTTTGACTACGGTGTTGGAAGTGTCAGAGAAGGCATCAGAACTTTCATGAAGCACAAGTGGGTCTCTTTCTTCGTACACCGTTTCTGAGTCATTTAACTTTCATAGTCGTTGTGTGTCTTTGTTGTTTGTTTAGCAATGTAATGTTTTAAAAAACCAACAACGTTTAAATACCGTACCGTTGATCCTCGCTGTCTAAATTGCAAAATCGACGCTTAAGGGTATAATTTCTGTTGTGCATTGACTTAATTCGCATTGGTACCGATTGACGCATTATCGCCTGTTTATGTAGAACCTCACATTTGCCATCTTTTGATCTTTCGCCCACAGCAAGTAAACTTTTATGATGCCAGCGGTGAGAATGGATGAAAAATTATGCGATCTTTTTGAAGCGAAACCAAAACGAGTAAACCAAATCAGCCAAATATTTATTATGAACAAGTCACACTTTGCAAAGGCAAGGCAATATATATATTTGTGAGCTGCCGAAGAACATTGTGAGCAATCATAAAACATTCCCTTCCATCCCAGTTTTAAGAAACTACTGCCATGGTAAGACTTCAGCGATGCTGTAAAGCACGGTAAAACTATCAACACACAAGGGAGTTAATTAGCGCTCAAAAGACGTCACACAAGCACAACGACGAAGACCTGCGCCACCTTCAAAGAGTTTTCACCTGGCATGCATGTAAATACAGGGTACATAAACTCCACTTTTAGTTTTTCTTAATTCTCTTGAATACGATGTTTTATTTCAGAGCGAGGCCGGCACACAGAAGTGTCAGTGTGCAAGCTAATGAGATTATAAGAATTAATTAGTACATAAACTCCGACCAGGAGCGCTCTGAGTCTCGTTCTGTTTCAGATTTATGGTAAAATTATATTTTGGTGGTATTATTTATTTAATTCCAGTCAGGAGTTAGTGAAAAGAAAAGGAAGCGCCAGCGCCGGTGGCATCACCTATGGGGCTGGCATCACACAAACGGCCCTTCTGGAATCTCTCTCCGCCCACTCACTACAAGGACGTGGGCGTGGCCATCTGAAGGAGGCCCTGAAAGGGGTGGGGCTGCCCTGTGGAGTCTGCGGTACCGCCAAGTCTGACGTCACGCTGCACCCGTGTCAACATAAGTGTGTGTGCAGCTCGTGCAGTGTCAAGGTCACCGTATGTCCTCTGTGTGACGAAGAAGTCAAGGACAAAGTGGTCACTGGGGCAGGTGAGTGCATTGAACATAAATTATTGGACATGCGTGCGTGTGTGTGCGTGCGTGTGTGTGTGTATGTCTGTGTGTGTGTGTGTGTGTGTGTGTGTGTGTGTGTGTGTGTGTGTGTGTGTGTGTGTGTGTGTGTGTGCGTGTTGTACTACTTTTTACATGGTATAATTAAAGGGGAGATGCTTATTTCTTTACACTTTTTTTAAGGGAAGATGTTTATTACTTAACATGGTATAATTACAGGATACGCTTTTATTACTTTATATGGTACAGTTAGAGGGTAAGATGTTTATTATTTTACATGATATAATTAAAAACTCAGCTGTTTACTACTGCACTGTTTGTGGTATAATTAAAAGGTAATATGTTTAATATTTTACATGGTATAATTAAAAAGTAAGATGTTTCCTACTATATTGTACGTGGTATAATTAAAGGGGAGATGTTTACTATTTTCCGCAAGCCAGTCTTGGAAGCCTGAAGTCGCTAACAGTATTGGAATGCTATAGACATTTTTTGCTTGTTTCTACTCTTCAGATGAGAAAACTATTGATGCAGATGCGTGCAAACAGATGTGACAGAGTCTGCAATGAAAGGCGCGATGTTACGTCATCATGTTCTGTGATTCCGTTTCCCAAGTTACGTGCACAAATGTGATTGCAATGACATGGGTTCCCGTAAAGGCTATAATTATTATAATTTACTAAAATGAAACAACTGCCCCCCCCCCCCCCCCCCCCCCCAAAAAAAAAAAAAGAAGAAGAAGAAAGAAGCAAAAGCAAAACAGACAATCAAACAATATATTTATTTAAAAAAAAAACTCCGTATCTCGACGTTCCCTTCGTTATTCAACGGCTCTTTCTTGTTGCTGTGGCTTCATCTCATTGTTCATAGTTTTTCACCGTTTAACTGTTATTTAGGTGTTGTGCTGTGGCTTGATAAAGGGGATTACCCTAAGAATTCGCATGTTGCGTTTTTTTTAATAAGTAGCGTTCTGTTGAACATTTTCTGTGTTTGGATCTTCCTTTGTTCCTATATTCTCATCCATCCACTCCGTTTTCACTGACTTCTTACAATACCAAGCTTCGTTCATATGGAATATCTATTGATTGTTAATTTCTATCTAATGCGAATGCATCTTAGGAGGGTTCCTTGGTAACTGCAGTTTTTACTGACCGTACTCAAACTCTGAAACAGAACGAGGCCCAGAGCGCTTTTGCAGAATCAACACACAAGGGAGCGAACTAGCGCTCGAGATACGTAACACAGGTACAACAACAAACATCCCGAGTCACCTACGTTTTTGTACATGGGTTACATATTTCGAGCGCTTATTAACTTCCTTGAGTGTCAGTATTTCAAAGCCTTAACCTTACGCAAGAAATGAATATTTATTGTAATAAAGAAAAACAAGAAACAAACAAACCGAGAGGAGTTGGTCTGCTCGTGTGTATACGTGTGTGTGTGTGTGTGTGTGTGTGTGTGTGTGTGTGTGTGTGTGTGTGTGTGTGTGTGTGTGTGTGTGTGTGTGTATACGTGTGTGTGTGTGTGTGTGTGTGTGTGTGTGTGTGTGTGTGTGTGTGTGTGTGTGTATACGTGTGTGTGTGTGTGTGTGTGTGTGTGTGTGTGTGTGTGTGTGTGTGTGTGTGTTTGTGTGTGTGTTCCTGATAGTTTTAGAAAGAAATTGAATTTCGGGCGATCCGCTTGGAGATGGATCTTTATGCAGCAGATTTAAGGTTAAGCTGGGAAACTAGCCTTCTATTTCGAGAGGGTTGGTAGGTGTGAAGTAGTTCTGAAAGTGCGGTGGTAGATAATTCTCAAAGTGATTCAAAGCAAATGTGGCAATTGTGTAATGGATGCGGGCCTCAACAGGGAGCCAAGGTGTGTGTGCTTTTTATTGATATATGTTTTCCAGGAGGAGAGTAACATGGTCAGATTTGCGTTTGCGGAGGACAGTTATGCCTGGCGTCATTGTTTTGATTATTTTGTAATCGGTTCAGTGAAGCCAAGCGAATGCCAGGGAGCGCAGAACTACAGCAGTCAAGCCTAGATGAGATAAAAACAACAACAAAACAACAAACAAACAAACAAACAAACAAACAAAACAAAACAAAAAACTACTTGCTAGTCGAAACAGAACCTAAAACTTTATATCTGTTTCAAACCAACAACAAAAAACCAAACTATCTCCCGTGATCTGAACGACTACCGCCCTATCTCGATCCTGTCTGTGCTCACAAAGCCACTAGAAAGATACATTCATAAACATTTGCCTTTTTTTTTCTTTTTTTCTTTTTTTTTTTTTAGAAACATACCAGCTTTTCCAATCCTGTCAGGCTGGCTTCTGAGGTAGGCATTCTTATCAAACTGCGGTTACCCCTTTAACTGATAATTGGCTCTCAGCTTTCAACAATCGTCAAATGTCAGATGCTGTATTTCTCGATTTTCGCAAACCTGGTTCATCAGGATATTTTACTGAAAAAAAAAAAAGAAAAAAAAAAACTGTCCACGTACAACTTAAGCATCGCAAGTATAGCTTTCTTACGATCTTACTTACAGGATCGTCTCCAATGCGTACTTGTAAATGGCACATACTCCCAAGAAACGTCTATAACAAGTGGAGTGCCTCAAGGGTCGATCCTAGGCCCGCTTCTATTTTGCATCTTTATTAATAACTTTCCCCTGTGTCTTACACGTGCGCCAGTCCAATGTGATTTATTTGCTGATGATGACACCCTTAATACAGCTAACGACAACATAGATAATATACGTAGGGATTTACAGCAAAGTCTATATGATGTCTCTGGACGGTGTTGTAGAAATCGGATGACACTGAATCCGACGAAAACAAAATGCGTGTTGATGGCGACGAGACAAAAACACCAGAAAAAAAAGAAGAAAAAAAGAAGAAGCTCCCTTTAAATCTAAAGTTCGAGACCACGCCAATAGAGCAAGTTTCAAACCATCGCTTACTTGGAATAGTTTTAATTCAAGTATGGAGACGAGCAGCTAAAGTGGCAAACGCATATTAACAACATTTGCAGAACTGTTTCTAGAAATATTTTTCTTCTTTCGAAACTGAGCCAAATTGTCAGCCAAAAATCTAAATTAGCCTTCTTTGCACACATTATGTCACATATGAACTATGTTTCAAATGCATGGGATGGATGTGCCTGTATGCACATGAAGCACCTGTATTCTCTCCACAAACGTGCCGTAAAATTATTGATGCCAATTCCTAATATAGACCACATACAAGAGTGCTGTGCTCTCAAACTACTCCCTTTAGACAAACAACTACTGCTCAACAAATGTGTTCTAATGCAAAAGATTGTTCACGGCAAAGCCCTCGCAGTATCTGAAAGATATCTCATGATTCCTTCTAAACGTCTTCATGTTCATAGGAATAAACAGCTTTTGCCCAGAACAAGCATTGATATCTTTAAAACGAGTTTCTCCTTTTCAGGCTCTTTCGCGGGGAATAGGTTAGCTCATCATCTCACCCCATGGAATTAAAAACATTCAAAAGAAAAACATTTCAAGCACTCGCTAAGCCACCTTGATACTTCTTTATACTGCTTTTTATTTTATTTTCTCGCTCGCCAGGCAAACTGACACAAAATGTTAAAAAAAAATATTACTATTTTCCTTTCCTTGCTCTTGTAAAGTTAGATTGGTATTTCATAAAAAAATGATTTTTTTTTATATTTGTATTTTCATGAAATATTTACTCTTCTTTTTCCTCGTGGTCATCATTTTTGAAATAGTTTTATTTAAATGTAAATTCTGTACATATGCTTGTGTGTGTGTGTGTGTGTGTGTGTGTGTGTGTGTGTGTGTGTGTGTGTGTGTGTGTGTGTGTGTGTGTGTGTGTGTGTGTGTGTGTGTGTGATGTGCTTTGAATTTGGTTAGGAGTGTATAATGCACCATCGCTTAGCTTCCAATCCTGTTAGATGTGATCTTGTTTTATACGTAGATAGTGAGATAGTCATTATTCTGTCGCTTTCCTTTATTCATTAATGTGATTTTGTAATTCTCTCTCTCTCCCCCTCCCTTCCCCCACCCCATACTCACCCTGCGTGTACGCGTGTCTGTCCTCTCTAAAAAGTCATGTACACTTCCTTGTATTCACGCCAAGCTGAGATTTGCGAACGCTTTGTTCAGGCGCACCCAGACACATCAGTCGGGTACATGTGTATACACTTACGAACCTGACACCAGGACTGTGCTGTGGATGTTTCGACCTCAATACAGGTAGTCAACAATTATATATAGAGCCTATGAACAGCAGGACACATCTGGTACACGTTTGAAGAAAGAAGCAACCACTGACAGGGACAGGCGTCTCTCAGAAATGTCCCAGCATTGTGTCTATATTCAAGTCCTACCCAAACCTTCCTGTTTGCCCAGATGTTTCAGTAGAATTGCAGTAGTACCCTTTCCGATAATAGGTGACGTGTCGGCATGCATTTGGCTCGTGGAGTGTTATCTGAAAATGTAGAAGGCAGCATATGGAGAGAGAGGGTAGGTAGGAAGAGAGCAGGAAAGAACCATGCGAGAGAAGGGGGGACTAAATGGAAGGGAGTTTAAGAGTACTGGTTACTGTAATGCGTATTTGCATTACGCATTATTATGCATTATTATACGCAAATAATGCGTATTTGCGTATTTGAATTGGCTATTGGCGACTGACAGTGCACGTATGCGTTTCCTTGTGTGTGTGTGTGTGTGTGTGTGTGTGTGTGTGTGTGTGTGTGTGTGTGTGTGTGTGTGTGTGTGTGTGTGTGTGTGTGTGCGTGTGTGTGCGTGTGTGTGTGTGTGTGTGCGTGCGTGCGTGCGTGCGTGCGAGTGTGTGTGTATGTGAGAGAGAGGGGGGGGGGGGGGGCGGAATGTGAGCTCTTGAATACAAGTGAGAAGGACAAAGAGGTCCGACCATGGAAAAAGAAGAATACAAAGGTTTCCAGTTTCAAAATTCCATAAGTCCGCCACTCCGATTCTGCCTTCTCTTTTAAAGCCGCTCTCAAGACGCACCTGTTTAATAATTATTTCTCAACTGTTTTTCGCAACCGTGCGCTGAGTGTGCGTGAATGTGTGTGTGTGTGTCGTTAGTGTCAATGTAAAGCGCCCTGTGCTCCCACCTTGTGTGGTATATAGGCGCTCTAAAAATCCTCTTTATTATTATTATTTTCACCTCTACTACCTGCCGGACCGGCTGTGCTTTGAGACAATTCCTTAAATGCCTGAACAAACAGAGTATTGCCTTCCTCAACTACTTCTTTCTCCCTTGTCGCATGTTAACTTTTTAGCACGAGAAGTGTCAGCAGAAACCTTGCATGACTCTGCGACTCGGTGACAGCATTCTAATCATTCCTGATCGCGAAACACCGACTATAGTCCTGAGTGAGTGCGCCAAACCCTGTCATATTAACGGCAGGTAAGCGAAGCCTGCTTGGCCGCAGTCCAAGACTAATTTCTAAAGGCAAATATTGCGCTTATAAATAGTTGAGGCCGTTCCTTGCACTGCTGCGCAGCAAGCTAACTGCACTGAAGGATTTACATCCCGGTAGAAGTTTTTCTCCTTTTTGGGTGGACTTCAAAAACTTGGGTGCAAAACACTTCTTTGTCGTCTAGCTAAAAGTGTTGAAGACCTTCTGTCTCTTTTCCACTTCCAGTTAACCAGTGTGGATGAGAAGACATAGGATCACGAAGCGGCACTTTCTCAGGTACGTGTTTACTATATATTATGGTTATTCCCTCGTTACTGTTCATGATGGTACTAATAAGGCAAGAAGAAAATCAGACAAGAATCCGAAGCGGCTGCCGCATTACTCAGAACACTGAACAATACACTTCAATGAGACTGGAGCTTTTTGCCACGACACGGAAGCTTTCTTCCGCGACACGGAAGCTTTTTGCCACGACAAGGAAGCTTTTTTCCCCCAAGACATTGAAGTTTTTTGCCACAACACAGAAGCTTTTTGCCTTTTGCCACGACACTGCAGATTTTAACCACGACAGTAAAGCTTTTTGCCACAATACTACAGCTTTTTGAAAAGGAAGCTACAGCTTTTTGCCTCGACACTGCAGCTTTTGTCATGAGACTACAGCTTTCTGCCACGACACTGCCGCGTTTTGCCACGACACGTTAGATTTTTGCCACAACACGGAGCTTTTTGTCACGACACGGAGCCTTTTGTCATGACAGCTCCCAGAGGAAAAATCGCAGTCACAGATAATCCTCTCTCTACGCAATGCACAAAATGTGTCATACCATACATTTTGTTGAATGTCCTCAGGTGCTAAAAAGCATATTAAGGACAACACAATTTGTCAATGTACAGTTGCACAGATATACCGGGTGACCCCCGAGTGTTCAGCTAGGGAAAGCTGCGAGAACATTGGCTCTCTCTCTCTCTCTCTCTCTCTCTCTCTCTCTCTCTCTCTCTCTCTCTCTCTCTCTCTCTCTCTCTCTCTCCGACATGCGGTACATCAGAGACTGCTGTCGTTATTGGAATCCACTTGTTACCTTTATGACAAGAGGTTTTGCAGGGGTGAGGGCCTGCCGCTTTGATAACTGACCCCTATCCACCTAATCCCGTTTTGCGTAGCCTTTAATCTAGCCGCCAGGGCTTTCTCCCGTCTCTTCTCTTGCGAAGCGGTGGCACTTTGCTGAACTAGAATGCTCAGAAGCAATACAGCATACTGAAACGAGAGATATAAAATGAGAATGTTTTGTTAACACCCTTCAGTCCCTAATAAGCCTTGTGGTTTCTGTGGACGCTAAGCACGATGTTTACTTTAACACCCCTTCCCCGTCCCTAATAAGCCTTGCGGTTTCTGTGGACGTTAAGCACCATGTTTACTTGTAACACCTCTTCAAAGCTCAGGAGTTGTGTGAAAGTCGAGGTGGCCGTCCTGGGCTCCCCGACCCTATTAAGCCCTGTGGTTTATGTGGCTGTAAAGCAATATTGAACTGAACTGTTAACATTCAAATAAGCAGTGTAGGCTAGAAATGCAAGGTGAAAGGGAAAAGGATGAGGTTGTCGGTGTTAGTCAATAAAATGTTGCCTTGTGACTTTGCCCCTCACAATTAATGGAAGATGGCTTACACCGCTGTTAATGCGGAATCATTCTGATGGTGACTGTGTTGCATTAGTATAGTTTCCCTTCCCCCCACTTCTTTGAGTTCGGTTCCCTCCAGTACCTCGGCGTTTAATAAGTCTAACATCACCACCACCACCACCAGCAACAAGAGTTGGGTAGGAAGGAGGGGGGCCGCCAAGAAAGAGATGCAATGTGAAGAATTAAGTGATCAGATGCAAAATGGCATGTGCCACCATACAAAATATGGGCATTTATGATCGGTGTGAGAAAGATGTTAAAAATTGTCGTCCACATTCTCTGAAGCCAGAGGAGGGTCTTTTAACGATAGATAAGGATTTTCTTTCTTTGTCTGTATTCATCTGACACCAAAGGGGACAAAATCATAAAGACAATGAAAATGCTGGATCGCTGTACATGAAGCAGTTCACGTCTTAGAGCGGCTATGCCTATTGTTCATGTTACTTTTCGCCGTTTATATCACACTTCACTGATCAAACTACATTTTGCTGATCACAGCATGTACCGTTACTGCTTTTTACTGTTTATATTACATGTTTGTGTTCCTTGTTACTGTTTATGATTCTGTGTGTTCATGATATGTTACAATATTATAAAACTGATTTCCATCTTAGACATCATTGCCCACAATTTTCACTTTTATGTTGCATTTTGCAGTCCGTGATGGAAAATTTAAATAAGTCAACGAAACAAATTGCCCTAATATAACCATCATGGCTGACTGGGTGTCAAAAGCCAATTATAACAATCCTCTTTTCACAATCTACCATACTTTACAGTTTGCGAAACATAAAGGTATGTATTGGGGAGAAAAAAAAAAAGTTTACCGATTACTACGGCCACGAATGCGAGAACACTTTCGGTATGCCTCTCGTGCACCACCGAGCCGAACTGGCGCCAGGAATGTTAAAGATGGGCCTTTTTCCTGTGTTTTGTCACCCCGTGTCATATTGCGAAGTTCTGCCTGCACGTTTTGTCACACCGGCATGTTTTGTCGCCGCGTTATAAAACGTACCGAAAAATTCATTCCGTGCACGGTTTGTCACTCTTTTCCAGCAGCATTGTAATACATCTTTCCTCTTCCCTCGGTGTGTGTCGATGTACGTGAATGCACTCGCGCGCTGTGTTGTGTTGTGTTTTATTATCCCCGCTTCAGATAATGATTAAAATGAATTTATTCTGTGTTTTGGGTAGATTACAAGGCCATAGGTGTCAGCTGTGTCAAACATGATTACGTAGGTATTGAATAATCTTGTGCTTTGAGCATGTGTTGTGGATGCCCTGTAGATGTAACACGTTTGATGGAAGACTGCTATGGTTTGATGGGGTTGAAGGTAAACGTGGACTGACCTTGACTGTTTCTTTTCTTCTTCTTCTTCTTTTTTTTTTTTTTTGTTTTGTTCGATTGTATAGTGCGTACTGGTGTTCATGACATACTATGCGCCTAACAAGTTTTCGTCATTATTATTTTCCCCAGGTACTCTCAATGGTGATGTAGACAATAATTATGGTCTAACTTCTTTTGCAAATTGTCATTTGTGACCGCGACCAGCTTTGATCCTTCTACCGACAACAAAAACTCCGTCAATATTTATATTTTTAAGTAGGAGGCTACTCCACTGTCAGCCTTGCTACTTGTATTGCACACTGGACTTAGAACTAAACTTACACACATTTCTTGATTATTATTTTTTTATTGATTTTTTTTTTACAACGTTTCATATATATATATATATAGAGAGAGAGAGAGAGAGAGAGAGAACTTCTGGGGCTGGGCTCCTAGCATCGGTGTCTGCGTCGGCAGTACCCTACAGCAGAGAAAATGAGGAGAGGATTTAAACTCCAATCACTGGTATTCGACATCATTCCTCCATTTAAGGTGTACACACACACACACACACACACACACACACACACACACACACACACACACACACACACACACACACACACACACACACACACGTAGACACATGTTGATACCCTGTCCCGTTAAGGCTCCAGCACCAATCGCGTCCTGAAAAGCTGAGGGGACCCTGGTCATCACTTTAAAGAGTTCCACAGGCCCTTAGTTGGCTGCCAGCCCACTTGACACTTTCCCATGAAGTGGACTTTGCTGTGACAGATGGGCTGTTCACGCGAGGTGACGTCACGTCATCGTAATTAGACCCTTGCCCGCTCTTTGGTTGAGAGCCGGTG
>OY757555.1:578400-585900 GCA_963584105.1 Alviniconcha strummeri | reverse complement strand
GCCTTCTTCCTTGCACGCATTATGTCAGACATGAACTATGTTTCAAATGCATGGGATGGAAATGGCTGTATGCACATGAAGCAGCTGTATTCTCTCCACAACCGTGTGGTAAAATTATTGCTGCCAATGCCTAAGAAAGACCACAAACAAGAGTGCTGTGCTCTTCTGCTGCTTCCTTTAGATAAACAACTATTGCTCAACAAATGTGTTCTAATGCAAAAGGTTGTTCACGGCAAAACCCCGCAGTATCTAAAAGATCTCATGATTCCTTCTGAACGTCTTCATATTCATGGGAATAAATAGCTTTTGCCCAGAACAAGGATTTATATCTTTAACACGAGTTTCTCTTTTCAGGCTCTTTAGCGTGGAATAGTTTAGCTCCTCATCTGAGATACCCCATGGGATTAAAAACATTCAAAAGAAAAGCATTGCAGGCACTCGCTAAGCCACCTTGATACTTCTTTGTCCCTTTTTTTCTTTCTTTCTCGCTCGCCAGACAACTTGACACAAAATGTATCGAATTTTATTGTTTTCCCTTCCTTGCTCTTGTAAAGATTTAGACTGTTATTTCATTAAAAAAAAATAAGATTTGTTTTATATTTGTATTTTCATGAAATATTTACTCTTCTTTTTCCTCGTGGTTTTCATTTTTTCTTTAAATTAAAATTTAGTATATATGCTTGTGTGTGTGTGTGTGTATGTGTGTGTGTGTGTGTGTGTGTGTGTGTGTGTGTGTGTGTGTGTGTGTGTGTGTGTGTATGTGTGTGTGTGTGTGATGTGCTTTGATTTTGGTTAGGTGTCTATAATGCACCATCGCTTAACTTCCGATCTTGTTAGATGTGATCTTGATTTATACGTATTTACTGAGATAGTCATTATTCTGTCGCTTTATTTTGCAATTCTCTCTCTCTCTGTCTCTCTCTCTCTGTGTGTCTCTCTCTCTCTCTCTCTCTGTCTCTCTGTCTCTGTCTGTCTCTGTCTCTGTCTGTCTCTGTCTGTCTCCTCTATCAACAAAATTATTTATTAATCAAAGTTCGAGGAATTCATCAAGAAAGCTAAATGTGCCAATACCAAGGATAGATTTATTCAAGTCCAGCCTGGTTTATTCTGGTCCTGTTCTCTGGAACTCTTTGCCCAGCAAATTGAGGCTTCCAGTCAGTCCTTCAGTGTTTAAAAAGAATCTTACGCTTCATATGTTGTCTCTCTTAGGTGTTACGTGAAACCATGATCATAGATAATATATATATATCTGTCCATGTGCTGCTCCAACCTGTGTTGTGCTGCTTCAGGCAGCCCATACATTTTGTGTGTCTGTGCTCTATCTACATGTAGTTTTCGATGACAAACATGTTCTTAGTCTTATGTGCGTGCACGCGTGTATATATGTTTACCCTAGATCAAGCTGATTTATATATATATATTTTTTTAATGCTCATTATCTGCTTGTTTCTCGGTTTGCTGGTGTCCATTTTAACATGAACTGTATGAATGTACATGTACTCAAAACACTGTAGCTCACTGTATCCTTAGTTAACAGTAGTTTCCCTCATGGGCGAGGGCTGGATGTAAAAAGACCTCGAGTCTTCTCCACTACCCTCGTAAAATAAAGTTTATTCATTTATTCATTCATTCTCTCTCTGTGTCTGTGTCTGTGTCTGTGTCTGTGTCTGTGTCTGTGTCTCTCTCTCTCTCTCTCTCTCTCTCTCTCTCTCTCTCTCTCTCTCTCTCTCTCTCTCTGCGTGTACGCGTGTATGTCTGTCTAAAAGGTATGTCTGTCTAAAAGTGTGTGTGTGATACACTTCCTTGTATTCACGCCAAGCTGAGACTGGCGAACGCTTTGTTCAGACGCACCCAGACACATCAGTCGGGTACATGTGTAAGAACCTGACACCAGGACTGTGCTGCGGGATTTTCAACCTCAGTAAATGTAGTCAGCAATTATATATAGAGCTTACGAACAGCAGGACAAGTCAGGTCTCAATGGGAGATTTTATTTTTTCTATATTAAAAAAGAAAAAAAGAAAGAGTATTGGTTATGTAATGTGTGTTTAAGTGGGCGATTGGAGACTGACGGTGCGCGTGTGCGTTTCCGTGTGTGTGTGTGTGTGCGTGCGTGCGTGCGTGCGTGCGTGCGTGTGTGTGAGTGCGTACGTGCGTGCGTGCGTGCGCGCGTGTCTGGGTGTGTATGTTTGTTCGTGTGTGTGTGTGTGTGTGTGTGTGTGTGTGTGTGTGTGTGTGTGTGTGTGTGTGTGTGTGTGTGAGTGAGAGAGAGAGAGAGAGAGAGAGAGAGAGAGAGAGAGGGTGGGTGGGTAGGTGAGCTCCGGAATACAAGTGAGAAGGAAAAAAATGTCCGACCATGGAAAAGGAAGAATATAAAGGTTTCCAGTTTCAAAATTCCATAATGGCCGAATTTCAATTGATTCAAACAATCTGAAAAATATTTTTCATTTGGTGAAAGATGTTTCTTATGCTGGCCCATCTGTCTGAGGCAGTTTGCCTCAAACACTCCGCCACTCCGATTCTGTCTCCTCTTTTAAAGCCGCCCTCAAGACGCACCTGTTTAATAATTATTTCTCAACTGTTTTTCACAACCGTGCCTATCCCCTCGTCCGACGCTGAGTGTGTATGTGTGTATGTGTGTATGTGTGTGTGTGTGTGTGTGTGTGTGTGTGTGTGTGTGTGTGTGTGAGTGCGTGTGAGTGTGTGTGTGTGTGAGTGAGTGAGTGTGTGTGTGTGTGTGTGTGTGTGTGTGTGTGTGTGTGTGTGTGTGTGTGTGTGTGTGTGTGTGTGTGTGTTAGTGTCAGTGTAAAGCGCCCTGTTCTCCCACCTTGTGTGTTAGATGGGCGCTCTAGAAATTCTCTTTATTATTATTATATTATTATTTCCTTTGTTTCAGTCTTCTTTTTTCTTCTTTTTTTCTCTCTCTCTTTTATTTTTTAATTTTTTAACTCTTCTACTGCTGGATCGACTGTGCTTTGAGACAGTTCCTTAAATGCCTGAACACATAGCAGAGTATTACCTTCTTCAGCTGCTTCTATCGTCCGTGTCGTATGTATAACTATTTAGCAAGAGAACTGTAAGCAGAAACCTTGCACGACTCTGCGACTCGGTGACAGCATTCTAATCAGTCCTGATCGCGAAACACCGACTATAGTCACATGTCATCACGCGTGAGTACGCAGTCCAAGACTAATTTCCAAAGGCAGACAATTATGCCCCTGTTAATAGTTGAGGCCGTTCCTTGCACTGCTGCGCAGTAAGCTAACAGCACTGAAGGATTTACATCCTGGTAGAATTTTTTTAATTTATTTTTTTAACCTTTGTTTGTTTCTTTCTTTCTGGTGGACTTCTGAAACGTGTTGCCGAGCTGAAAGTGTTGAAGACCTTCAGTCTCTTTTCGATTTCCAGTTAACCAAGGTGGATGAGAAGAAATTAATAGGATCACGAAGCGGCACTTTCTCAGGTACGTGTTTACTATGCATTATGGTTATTCCTTCGTTACTGTTCATGATGGTACTAACACAGAGTAGAAGAATCGGAGCGCCTGTCCCATTACTCAGAACTACACTTTCGATCTTGGATGGCTAGCTGTTATTAAACAAACAAACAAACAAAACAAAAAGCGCCTGTGCAAAATCAACAAGCAAGAGAGTAAACTTGCACTGGGAAGACGTGATACAAACATAGGAAAGACATGAATTGCCTACGGTAACTCTCACCAGGCATGCGAGAAAATACAAGGTCCAAAAACTCCACCTGACATGCGAGAACATACAAAGTACATAACTCAGACAACTCAGGTCTTTGTTGTTGTGTTTTTGTGTGAAGTCTTTTGAGTGCTAATTAATTGCTTTATTATTTGCTGATTCTAACCAGGCTAAGTATATTATAGCTTCGACATAGTAGCATTGTCATGGAGTCCTCCAGGGAGTAGCTTTTGGCACAGTCCCATTCATTCTTCCCTTTCTACACGCCGCTTGTTTGCCACAACATTGCAGCCTTTTACTTTTTGTCACGCGGCTGCAGCTTTTTGCCACGACACTGACGCTTTTTGCTACAAAGCTGCAGCTTTTTGCCAGGAAACGAAAGCTTTTTGCCTTTTGCCATGATATTGCAGCTTTTTGCCACAACTCTACAATGCAGCTTTTTGCCACGACACAGCAGCGTGTGTATGTTTGCATCCGTGCGTGTGTGTGTGTGCGTGCGTGTATGCGTGTGTGTGTGAAACTCCAAGCACTGGTTTACGACATCCTTCCTTCAATCACTGCCGTATTTAGTTACGCCATACGGTCCTGAAAACTGACAACTAACGAGCAGTTTTTTGTTGGTGCTCAAACAGTAGTATATTTGTTACAAACAACTCAAATAAAACAAGCTGTGTCATTTACAGCCGTAAACAAAGTTTACACCAGCACAAATAAAACCATAATCGTTTGAAACGAGACGGAACTCTTTTTTTTAACCCGGGGTGGATGCGTCTCATGTTTACGTGCGTGCTTGGGCGCTAGGTTGCTTCCACAGTCTTAATTTATCAGTACCTGAACTTTTCGGAGGGCGCTGACCGCGTCGGTGGACAGCTGTGCGGAGATAAAGAATATATGTACCCTTTCAGTGGCGTAACTAAATCTGGCAGAGTTTGGAGGAAGGTGCCGGAAAGCGATGCTCGGTGTGTGTGTGTGTGTGTGTGTGTGTGTGTGTGTGTGTGTGTGTGTGTGTGTGTGTGTGTGTGTATGTGTGTGTGTGAGTGTGTGTGTGTGCGCGCGCGTACATGCGTGCGTGCGTGTGTGTGTGTGTGTGTGTGTGTGTGTGTGTGTGTGTGTGTGTGTGTGTGTATGTGTGTGTGTGTGTGTGTGTGTGTGTGTGTGCGTGTGTGTGTATGTGTGCGTGTATGTGTGTGCGTGTGCGTGCGTGCAAGTGCGAGTGTGTGTGCGCGCGCGTACATGCGTGCATGCGTGTGTGTGCGTGTGCGTGTGTATGTGTGCGTGCATGTGTGTGTGTGCGTGCGCACGCGCGCGCGAGCGAGCGTGTGTGTGTGTGTGTGTGTGTGTGTGTGTGTGTGTGTGTGTGTGTGTGTGTGTGTGTGTGTGCAGAGAGAGAGGTGAAGGGAGACAGAGAGAGCCCTAATACCTGACAAGATTTATCTGTTGACAGGGTAGGCAAAGATTCCCATCAATCAATAATCAGCCATGGCGGAAAACTGTGGACCTGACTGTGAAATCTGGACTTACGAAGATTTAAAGTTTGTGTTGTCTGACATTTCGCTCAAGATTAGAAAAACAAGAGCAACAGTAAATACCTTGAGGAAACAGCTTTCTGAAACAAGTAAAGAATATCATCTTCTGAACAGTGAGCTGGAAAAGAGATCAAAACGGGTTGAAGAGATAAAGGGAAAGCGAGATGCTGTAGTCGAAGCAGCATTAGCACAACCACATGCTGGTGATGATTACAAGAATAAAAGAGTGGAAACCGCAGAGAAAAAATACAAACCCCGGATACAGGAAGCTGAAGAATCGTTTGAAGCAACCAAAAAATCAGTTGAAAGTCTTAAAGCGAGGATGGATCAATTGACAGCTGAGATGGAGCCATACGAACAGATTGTCGCAGATTTTGTAGACCTTCTGTCACAGGTAAATCCTTTGGCTTCGGCTAACATACTTGTTGAAAAACTGGGCGAAATGCAGAAAAAGGCTGTTCGAATAATGACCCAACTGAAAATGGATGTTTACAGTCCCAGAACGCGAAAACAGAAACGGAAAACAGGTAAGGAAAAGTATTAATATTATTACGCAGATACCATATGTTTGTAATTATCTGTCTTAATTTAATTCAGTTGTCTGTCATCTCTGTGTCAGCCATATATGTATGTATCTGTCTGTCTGTCTGTCTGTCTGGCTGTCTGTCTGTCTGTTTCTCTCTCTCTCTCTCTCTCTCTCTCTCTCTCTCTCTCTCTCTCTCTCTCTCTCTCTCTCTCTCTCTGAACACATTAAAAGTTTCAAAAGAACGGCATTTATTAGGACATATCACAACATGCGAATTTTCGGAAAATCCCCTTTATCAAGCTACAAAACGACACTTAAACAACAGTTAAACGGTGAAAAATAGGTAAAATGAGATGGAGAACTAAGCCGCTTATCTGTTTTTGGTTCAGCTATGTTGTTTTCGTGTGCAATGCTTGGAAGAATGGCTTAGCTCTGCATCTTTCTTTTCTTTTCTTTTTTAACCGTTTAACTGTTGTTTTTTGTCCTAATAAATAGCGTTCTTTTGAAACTTTCGTGGGTTTGGATCTTGTTTCAGAACGCTAACAGTCTTTCTTGTTTCAGATTTGTATGTATTGATCTGTATTAAAAAAATAAATAATAAAATCTATTGGTCTATTACCCCCCCCCCCCCTCTCTCTCTCTAGCTAACTAAGCTAACTGGATACTGCCATCAATCTGAATTTAGATTTAAATTTAAAAAAGAATAGACCTGTGTAGGAGGTTGAGGCTTAATCGTCCCAGCACTGGACACAGGTGCGCTCCTCTAGAGTGACTACCAAACTTATCTTCGTCCATTCCTGCTTCCTTGAGCACCGGCCGTTTTGACCCATCGTAGGAATCAATTCCGAAACAGGTACATAGGGTTTTGCTTCTGAGATAAAAATCTAAGTCCATTCTTCAACCTCTGTGTCTGCTCCAAGTAAACGCTCAAGTGGGTCACAAGCCAGTGTAATGCTTATCATTTTGTGTCGTGGATAACTTAATATGTAAGCCTATGATGTAGAAAGACGAAATGCATATACGTGTTTGCCTTGTGTAAACGGGTTATTCTGGTAAAAATAAACACGATTTTTCCTCCCTTTTACCCCGTCTTTTACCCCTGCCAGTACCTCTTCAGAGGCACCTCGGCGTTAAACACGTTTAAACAACCTTCTCTGAGCACAGTATTTTAGTTTCAAGGCATGATTGGTTGATACTAAATAATTTGCACAAAATTGAAACCACAGTTGTAAAATTTGGTCTTGCTGGAATCAGTAACTATTTTCAGATACAAGCAGTCATTACGAAAGATCTGAAAGCATTTTTAAAGGTCCAAAAGAACGCTTAGTTAATATGACAATACACAACAATTTGCGGGGAAATTAAGTCCCCGTTTTTGCTTGCAACAAAACAACAGTGTCTGGAAAAATGTTGGCGACAGAATGACGTGTAGTGAAATGGCCGTGATGTAATGAATATTCTGATGGTCTCGTTCTAGAACTGTGGCAGTCATATTTGTTTAATTTTTTAAGTCATTATGAAAGTTGTAACTTGATTGATGTCATACTCGGTCCATAATTTAGCACACCATTTAAAAAGCAGTTCCGCGTATATATAGATATACAGATATATTCTATTGCTTTGTATTGTTCGCTGGGACAAAAACATTTTTGTTGAAAAAGACATAAGTTTCATATGGGATGGGGTGTGCGGGTGGGGGTTTGGGGGACGCCACGCACGCACCCCCTCAACCCCCCCCCCC
>OY757555.1:570900-573400 GCA_963584105.1 Alviniconcha strummeri | reverse complement strand
AAATACTGCACAAACTGATAGGAATGGGTAGTGCTGCTTTTGCGGCTGCTGTGCCTGACCCAGGTATGGCGACCTGAATTTTCCTCAAAAGACAATGGAGTACTAACAACAACAACAACAACAACAACAACAACAACAAAAATGTGTTGTGATTTTAAAGATTCTTCTCGCCACCGCTGAATCCACACAATGCTTTAATTATAATGTGCATGTTTAGATGTGCTTGTTCTTATTGACTGGTTTTGATTTGCCTACACTCACCTGGCAAGTGTAAGTACAAGGTACATAAGCTCCACCAGAGGTATATCCTCAAATGTACATGTTGTAATTGTTTAGATGTGCTTGTTGTTATTGACTAGTTTTGACTTGCCTTCTTTATTTGCAGTTAAAGTCTTGTGTCCAGAAAATTAATGTGATCGAGCTTTTGACTTGTGATTTAGAGACCTGTGCTGAGAGTTGGTGAAAAGAATTGTGAATGTGTGTGACCCCATGCAGTTGATGGGACGTTAAAATCCAAGAACTAACTAACCCGTTTTTGAGCCTGGCAGCGAATTTCCCCCACCCCCCACGCCCAAGCTAAAGCAAGCCTTTAAGGACTGCAGTAAATGTGTAACACTTCACACCCAACTTTACCTGTCTGGATGAATGTCTTTAAAGCGTGATTAATTCTCTTTTAACATTGTTTAGAGTCAACGGCTATGCCGGATCTATGGCTGCGACAAGGAATCATGCAGGAATGAGAGGCATAAGAAGTCCTTTCCGATCATATTTCGTTGGCTGCTGGAGACACTTCCGCCGAAACCAGACCAGGAACAAACAACTAGAACCGCTGACGCCCACGTGGTCGCATTCAGTACTGGGCCAGATGCTGTGGAACTCAAAGCTGTCTTGGACAGTCTGCATGTGACTGGAAACAAAACAGCTGAATGGGACGGCAACACTAAAACACACTCAATTCCCTTCCTGGTAAGCGTGGTGTGATTATAACTTAATTACTGTTTACTAGGGCAACACCTGTAACACACACACAGAGGGAATTCGAACTCGGAAACTTTATTTCCCAAGGGGAGAGTGGGGGGAGGGAGGATTAGAGAGAGAGAGAGAGGGCGAAAGAGAAACGTACATGTGCGCGTGTGTGTGTGTGTGGGGGGGGGGGAGGTGTGTGTGTGTGTGTGTGTGTGTGTGTGTGTGTGTGTGTGTGTGTGTGTGTGTGTGTGTGTGTGTGTGTGTGTAGGGGGGCGGGGGTTTACTTCCCTCTCTGGCACCAGCTGAAGGCAATGTTGAAGTCCCATCAAAACTGCGCTGCCTTTACTGAGCTCGGCATGTATCGATGCGAGGACAAGACGCTACTTCAAACACTAATTTTCCAAGACTTAACCAGAATGTGTCTTATTTCATATTTAGGTGTGGTCAGCCATTCCATTTCATTTAGTGATACCAAATTAAAGAATTTTTTTTAAAGGACCAGACAGAACCAATACCCCCCCCCCCCCCCCCCCCCAATCAAACGTCGCATAAATGCATGGCAGCAAATTCCAGTTGCATATAGCAGCAAGCTGCACATACTACCAAATAACTAGCATCTCCTAGCTGCTCAAGAAGAGTCATACCAAAAGATCTCTTAACCAAAGGTCTCTTAACCAAATATTTATACTGGAGCATATTCTGGAAATGAAGTCTGGACAATGGACCATTAGCAAACATAAATATGAAAAAGCACAGAACCTGCTATAGGACTGAATAGAAAAATAAGAGAGTAGGTAAGGAGAGGGGAATCAAATGGCTGCCCTGAGTTTCCAGACGGGAGGGTGACATCAGACATCCACTGCGGTAAAGTACTGCCACAGTATTGACAGTACATCTAAATATGCAATCTTCACTGCAGGTAAAATACTACCCCAGTATATTGCAAGTAAAGTACTACCCCAGTATCGATGGTGCATCTGAATATGCAGTTTTTACTGCAGGTAAAATACTACTCCTGTATATTGCAGGTAAGGTACCACCCCAGTATCAGAATATTGCAGGTAAAGTACTACCCCAGTATTGCCGGTACACATGCAGCCTTTACTGCGGGTGCAGTCTTTTCTGCAGGTAACGTACTACCCCAGTATATTGCAGGTAAACTACTACTCCAGTATCGACAGTACATATAAATATACAGTCTTTACTACAGGTAAAGTACTACCCCAGTATCAGTATATTGCAAATAAAGTACTACCCCAGTATTGACGGTACATATAGATATGCAGTCGTTACTACAGTTAAAGTACTACCCCAGTATCAGTATATTGCAAGTAAAGTACTACCCCAGTATCGAGGGCACATCTGTAATTATATGCAGTCTTTACTGCAGACAAAGCACTACCCCAATATCTACGGTACATCTAAACGTGCACTCTATATTGCAGGTAAAGTACTGCCCCAGTGTGGACGGTACATCTAACTGTGAAGTGCAGTCTTTAGTTCAGGTTAAATCTATCCCAGTATTGGGGGTACA
>OY757555.1:563400-568400 GCA_963584105.1 Alviniconcha strummeri | reverse complement strand
GTGTGTGTGTGTGTGTGTGTGTGTGTGTGTGTGTGTGTGTGCACCGAATGTTGATGTGTACATTATGTGTTAGCTGTTTGTTAAATTAACAACAGTCTCTATGTCGATATATGTTATGTGAGTTACATCATGTTAACTTTGTTTAGCGCTTGCAGAACTTCCATTGTCATTAAAAGTTATTATTACTGAGATTAAAGCCTGCTCGCTTTAGTTCATTTATTATTACTGAGATTAAAGCCTGCTCGCTTTAGTTCATTTATTATTACTGAGATTAAAGCCTGCTCGCTTTAGTTCATTTATTATTACTGAGATTAAAGCCTGCTCGCTTTAGTTCATTTATTATTACTGAGATTAAAGCCTGCTCGCTTTAGTTCATTTAACTCCATATTTGAACTCGTACATTGACGTGCAGTCATATGCCACTAGGGTGCAATTCGGGGATGCCTGGAGTGACTCGATCATTCGTATGAAGTGCGGGGTATCCCGTATGTATGTGTTTTGTCTTTTGACAATGGATAGAAGCAAGATATCAATAAGTTTGCCTATGTAGTACGTCGGGCTACCGCACTGCGCAATGATTGGCCGTCCCGGTAGGGTTTTGCTTAGGCTTTTAAGTGAGTGCGTTTCCGCTTGGATTATTTCTTCTGATGAGAGTTTGTGTACTTTGGGGAGTAGATACATTTCCCCCCAGCTATTTTGTTTAGCTGTCTGTGACAGGAATCTGTGGGTTGTTTTGTCGATTTGGTTCGCTTCGAGCAGATCGTCGATTGTTCTCATAAGTTGGTTTGCCAGCTCTGTTGGGTCGGGAGTGGCTGTGACTTCCGTGTAGTGGATGCTTGCCAGTTGTCTCAGGCCCTCTTTTATGTAGTCGTCTTTGTCCATCACGACAATAGTTGAGTTTTTGTCAGCCTTAAGGATCACGATGTGGTCCAGGTTTTTGAGGTTTACCAACGCTTTTCTTTCCTCGTTAGTTAGTTGTTGGGAGCTTGCCTGTGGGATATTCATTTCTTCCAGGTTGATCCTGGTTTCATCCAAGTATGCGTCGATTGTTGGGTCTACTCGGCCCGGGTCGAACCCCGTGTTGGTGTATAGAGGGTATCGTCATCCCCGAATTTGATTCTGCAGTTCATTTTTCTGCCCATTTCTTTCAGGCTTAATTGCTATCAGGGCCTGTTTTTGCGGTTGCCCTGGGTATGGGATGAATTTCAGTCCTTTCGCTAGTACCTCTATTTCAGGTATGGTGAGTTGGTGTGACGAGAAATTTCTCACAAACTGTTTCGCTCTGGTTAGTTCACCTTTTCGTTCTTTTTGCCTTTTGTATTTAGGCTGACATTTTTTGTGCCCGTGTTTCGGTGCACGACGTGTCATTGTTGGTAGGGGTTCGGGTCGTGAGCAGACCGTTTTTGCGACGTTTGGGTCGCGAGGTGCCTGTGTAGGGGTGGATTTCTTCTTTGCTGTGTTGCTTTTTCCACAGACTTTTTTGTTCAGCTTTGTTCAGGGTTGGTATTCCCCCCCCCCCCCCTTCGTTTTCGTATTTCAGGGTTGATCTTTTTTCCTTCTTCGTTTTCGTATTTCAGGGTTTGTCTTTTTCCCCTCTTTATTGTTGATACGCTGTTCATGGCGCAGTACCTTCGGTTTTCGCTCTTGCCAGCGTTGTGGCGGGCTGCGCGCTTAGTCGGTGTGGTGTGTTGGCGCTGTGGGGCTCTCGGCCAATGGGTGGCCTTGATGGATGACTTGTTTTTCCTTGTTTTTGTCCAGTTCGTGGTATGGAGAGCCTTGTAGGGTTTTTGTGCATGTTTCGTCCCGGTTGACTTGTGCTACGGGTGGGGAGTCGTTGTCCTGTTAGCCGTTTCTTTTGTTGACCTTTTTCTTCTTTTTCTGCTTTTTGTGTCTTTCCGTTTGTTTGCTTTGTTGCTCTTTTTCTTTGCTTTTTTGTTTGTTTGCCTTCTTGGCGAGGTGGGGTTCGTCTGGCCCATTGGGTGACCAAATCTGTGGTGTCGTTGCGTGGGGTCGTTTATTTTTAAGACGACACATCACTTGGTTTATGAATGTTGGCCAGCAGTGTTATATATTTTGGCTTTTGGAGCGAATTTGCTCGGGCTTTGGGGAAACCTCTTTGTTAGTTTATAGGTTTGATTAGCCCTGATGTTTTCACAACTCTATGTTACTTTCTCTTTTTCTGTTTGTTCAGTGCACTCGGTTTTTAGGCGAGATACTTGATTTAGTTCGTGTGTTTCTTGTACACATCTTTGAGGTTTGCATTGTTGTTGTTTTTGTGTGTTTTTGTGTGTGTGTTGTTGTTGTTGTTTTTTTGGGGGGAGGGGTTTATCTCCTGTTGCTGAGTGTGTTTTGTTGTTGTTTTTTCCTGTTGTTTTGTTCTTTCGTGATCTGATTTGCACGGCTTTGTGTTCCCATGTTTTGGGTTTTAAGCAAAAACTTTTGCAACACGAGATCTACCCGTCTTGGGAAAAAGTGTGACCCCCGCCGTTGGGGGTGGGGGTGGGGGTGGGGGGGTTGAAAAAAGTGACTTTTCGGTGGGGGGTCCATCAGTACCTTTGGGTGCCGTAGCCTCTGCTTCTCCCTCTTCTGCTGCTTCCTCTTCCGCCGCTTCGTGTGTAGGGGTGTGGGCGGTACTGGTAGTCATTTTCTCTCTGGGGTGGGTTGTCCTCCGCATCGAGTACCTCTTTGCTTTTAGCAGCCTCGTCCGCTATGGCTGCGCTGAGGCCTTTGTTTAGTTGCCGGCGCTCTCTTGTGTTGAACGATTTTGCCGTCGTCAGTGCCGTGTCCATTGCCTTTTTTGTAGCTTGGATTTCCTTTCCAAGGAAGGCCAGGCTTTCCGCTTTGTATTTGCTGAATGCGTTGGATGCCAGTTGCCTGGCTTCCCTGTTGATTCTGTCCCTTTCATCTTTTTCTCCCCGCAGGTAAATGTCGGGGAGAAACTTGATTTTGGTGACCCAGCATGGGCGGTATGTGCCCTCGTGGATCTCTTTTGCCATCAAGTTGAGGCTGGCGTTGAGTTTCGTTAATGGTCTGGTTAGTTCCCGGAGGTTTTGAACTTTGTCCTTCTGGTCGGTTGGGGCTGCGCCAAGGTCGGGTACCGGGAGGCTTGGTAGTGTGATGTTGCCGGACTCGTTGTTGGGGGTCGACGGTATCGGGCCATTGAGGTTTGCGTCTTCGAACATATTTGGAGTGGCGAAGTCCTCAGAGCAGAAACTGTCGGAGTCGTTGTGATTTTGGTTTTCCATGGTGTGGATTTAAAAAAAAAAAAAAAAAAAGAGAAGAAAAAAAAAAAAAACGGGGGGTGGGGTGGGGGGTGGGGGGGGGGGTATTTTTGGCTTATTTTGGCTACCACAGGGTAACCGACTTGGAAACATTTTCAGTTCGAGTCTCCAAGGATGAAGCTCCGACGCCTTTGCCTCTTTCTGGGCTGGTGATTTAGGTTTATGTTCCACCTTGTATGTTTTGTTTTGTTTTTCTTTCTTGCTTTTTTCCTCTTTGTTTTGTTTATTTTGTGCGGCCTGTTGTCGCAGGGTGTAGGGTTAGACACTGCTGGAGTAGGTCAAAAGACTGAGTGAGTTTTAAATGTGTATGGCCATGGGAGATGGTACAGTGACAAATCATTTACTGTGAGGCTAACATGCAAATGCGTGAATTTATGTGTTTATGTGTTGAGCCAGTTACGAGGTCAGAGGACTATGTCCGATCTTGAAAAAAATTGATAAAAAAAATGGTTCTGCCGTAAGCGTACGCACACCTTAGTCGCCCAGTGTGCCTGAAATGGAGGAATATATATATATACACACACACCTCTGGGGTTCCTTTTTGAGGATGCACCGCTTGTGGAGTTTACGTACCTTGTATTTATTCGCATGCCAGGTAAGAGTTACTGTTTATGTGACGTCTTCTCGAGCGCTATATAACTCGATAGTATAGTATAGTGTGTTTTAAATGTGTGTGATAGATAGATAGATAATTTTTAACGTATAGTCAACCATAATAGTTAGAACGATTAAATGTGTGTTGTCATGGCGATAGTTTAGTGAAGTTTAAATGAGGTTTAAGTGAGGTTGGCACAGCGCCGCGAGCTCGTAATGTTTTACGGGGTATAGCGCTATATAAGAGTTCTTCCTTCTTATTCTGAAATGTGTATGATAGACATATGATTTTCATTTTTTTATTTTTTAATGTCCAGGATCCAAACACATGAAAGGTTTAAAATAGCTGTTTATCAGGACGATTAGTGTAGTGATCGAGTTTTAAATGTGTAGCTATGGCGACAGTATAGTGAGTGTTAAATGTGTGTAGCCATGGAGATAGTATAATGTGTTTTAAATGTGTATCTATGGGGACAGTATAGTGAGTTTTACATGTGTGAAGCCATGAAGATAATATAATGGGTTTTAAATGTGTGTGGCCATGATGATACTATAGTGAGTATTAAATGTCGGCCATGGCGATAGAATTGTGAGTTTTAAAGGTGTGGCCATGGATATAGTATAGTGAGTTTGACGGTAGTATGGCAATACTATAGTGAGCTTTAAATGTGTGTGTGCCTTGGCGATAGAATTGTGAGTTTTAAAGGTGAGGCCATGTCGATTGTGTAGAGAGTTTTAAATGTGTGTGACAGTGGCGATAGCATAGTGAGTTTTAAATGTCTGTAGCCATGGGAATACAATAGAGAGTTTTAAACGTGTAGCCATGGCGATAGTATAGTGAGTTTTTAAATGTGTGATATATGAGGATATATTTTTTTATACACATATAATTATCTTATGACCTGGGCAAAGGAGGCACGTGTCAGCCGTAGGCACCTAAATAGTTTTCTTTTGATGCCTTGTTTTACTATAGGCTTTTTTGATTGTCTTGTTTTACTATAGTCTCTTTTGATTGACCTTTTTACTATAGGCTCTTTTGATTGTCTTTTTTACTACATGCTCTTTTGATTGTCTTTTTCACTTTAGGCTCTTTTGATTGTCTTGTTGTCTTGTTTTATTATAGGC
>OY757555.1:538400-558400 GCA_963584105.1 Alviniconcha strummeri | reverse complement strand
TCCGGACAACCTGTCCCATAACTGATGTCTACGTGTTCCGGACAACCTGTCCCATAACTGATGTCTACCTGTTCCAGACAACCTGTCCCATAACTGATGTCTACCTGTTCCAGACAACCTGTCTCTAACTGATGTCTACCTGTTCCAGACAACCTATCTCATAACTGATGTCTGCTTGTTCTAGACAACCTGTCTCATAACTGATGTTTACCTGTTCCAGACAACCTGTCCCCAAAAGGAAGACGAGCGTCAGGAGTCGCGCCATAGGAATGTTCCCAGGGTCAAAGGTCACTCGGGGCAAGGACTGGCAGTGGGGTGACCAGGACGGAGGTCAGGGGTCAGAGGGTGAGGTCATAGGTTACGAAAACGTGTCACCGGACTCCTCAAGAAATCTGGTACGCGTGCAGTGGCCGAATGGAGTTTCCAACAGCTACCGGTTAGGTTTCCATGGTAACGTGGACCTGAGGTGTGTGGAGGAGGAGGTGGGGCCTTTCTACTACAGGGATCATCTGCCCCTATTGGGTAGGTACAATAGACGTAGGTGTGTCCTTCCCCGCCTCTCTCCTGTATCCATATGCGTGTGTGTTTGTTCTTGTTTGTTTGTTTGTGTGTGTGTGTGTGTGTGTGTGTGTGTGTGTGTGTGTGTGTGTGTGTGTGCGTGCGTGTGTGTGTGCGCGTGTGTGCGTGTGTGCGTGCGTGCATGCGTGCGCGTGTGCGTGCGTGTGTGCGTGCGCGTGTGCGTGCGTGTATGTGCGTGCGTGCGTACGTGCGTGCGTGTGTGCGTACATGTGGGTTTGTGTGTGTGTGTGTGTGTGTGTGTGTGTGATAGAGAGAGAGAGAGAGAGAGAGAGAGAGAGAGAGAGAGAGAGAGAGAGAGAGAGAGACAGAGAGAGACAGAGAGAGAGAGAGAGAGAGAGAGAGAGAGAGAGAGAGACAGAGACAGAGAGAGAGACGCAAAGAGACATGCTTTTATTCAGCGAAATGCTGTAATTTAGTTTGTGAATTTCCGTACCTTATGTTCTCTTCGCTCGATCTAACTATTAACGGGCTGTTCAAGATTTTTTAGATAACGTATCAAGCTGAAAGACCCCCTCATAGTTTAAAGAAAGACGAACCAGTAAAATGACACAAAATAGTGATGGACATTGTAATTTGTCTTCAGACACAACAAAACCCTTTTCAACCAAACCCTTTGTCAAACGATTCGGCCATATCCAAGAGGCACTCTAACGAACAGACGCTACCACGGCCCACAACCACGACTCCTTTTCCCCAGAAGCAGACGACATAATTTCTGACACCGGAACCCTCGGCAGCACCACACGCAGCCAAAATAATTGCCGACGAAGCGAAACGCGAACCTCGAACAGAAGAAACCCGGAAGAAGAAAGATTCAGAAAGTGCCAGCGGCCGAGACTCCGAAACTGACAACGATGAAAGTACCCACGATTCTGGAAGAGGGCAGTCACAGTTCTGTGAGTCTTCGTCTGAGGCAAAACTTGGCGATGACGTTGAAGCAAGGGAAGGAAGTGTTGACGTTGAGGAAGAGTGTTTCGCTGTGGGTGACAAGGTCGCGATCAAGGTGTCGGAAAATGTGCTGGTTGAACTCCAGGAGGACTATGGTGGCTGTACAGAAGGAATGACACAGGTGATTCCGTAAAGGGCTGCTATTCCTACGTTTATATTTATATTTTGCATATTTTAGTTAACTATCTTTGTGTTACGGTCAGCCTGTATCGAGCGTGTGTGTGTGTGTGTGTGTGTGTGTGTGTGTGTGTGTGTGTGTGTGTGTGTGTGTGTGTGTGTGTGTGTGTGTGTGTGTGTGTGTGTGTCCGAGGAATACATTCTTATGACTATATAATTTATTATTTTTGAGGTTTTAATGACTGTATACATTATTGTTGATCTTGTAAAGCGCGGTGTGTTCACCCTTGTCGGTGAAATACGGCATTATTATTAATTATTAATCGCTTTTATATAGCGCTATTCTCAGCTCTCGACCAGACTCATTGCACTCGCATGTGATTCTACATGAGTGAATAGTTTTTATAGCGCGTTTTTGAATATCCACCGAAGTGGTGTACTTACAGCGCTGGCATGGCTGGTGCCACAAGAATTTGCTGCCAGAGAGTCAATCTCGGCGCGTTCTGTGTACACCATACAACCATGCACCGTGTCACTTCATGCAAAGCTACATACGTAAGGTGTATGCGTGTTTAGCGGCAACCTGCCACCTGCGCTTTTGGCAGAATGACCGGGATCTTTTACGTGCTACTGCGGTAACACGGGGGTGGAACGGATACCGAAATAAGAGTCAGCACAGAAAGTTGACCCTGGAGAAGAAAATTCTCCCGCCGCTCCAGCAGGTATTCGAACCCGCGACCTTTCAATCACGAGTCCGGCGCTCTAACCACTGAGCTATCACCGCTCCCCCAACCACCCACACACCTACGCGCACGCACACACACACGCACACACTCGCACACACTATATAAATGACCGCTATTATTATTAGAAGTATGTGACTCTCTCAACCCACCCACACACCTACGCGCACGCACACACACACGCACACACTCGCACACACGCACGCACTCGCACACACACACACACACACACACACACACACACACACACACACACACACACACACACACACACACACACACACACACACACACACACGAACACGCACACACACATACACACACACACACACACACACACACACACACACACACACACACACACACACACACACACACACACACACACACACACACACACATAGACATGGTGCATATCGATTACAACACGCACGACGCCCTGTAGTGAGAGACGGCTCTATTATTATTATTATTATTTTCGTTGTAAACACTAATAATTCTAGAACGTGTTCAGTGGGAATATCTGGTGGAACTGACAACAGCTAATAGTGCTTATGCCCGAGGAAGGTCAGATCGAGAGAGTGCATGAAGCTGCCCAGCGGTCTGTCACTATCATCCCTGACATTGCATAGTGTCTGAAGTTTGTCTTTAGTTTCTGTGTGTGTGTGTGTGTGTGTGTGTGTGTGTGTGTGTGTGTGTGTGTGTGTGTGTGTGTGTGTGTGTGTGTCTATGCGCGTACGTGCTTGCGTGCGTGCATGCGTGCGTGCATGCGTGCGTGCGCGCGAGCGCGCGCACGTGTGTGTGTGTGTGTGTGTGTGTGTGTGTGTGTGTGTGTGTGTGTGTGTGTGTGTGTGTGTGTGTGTGTGTGTGTTTTGGGGGTGGGGGTGGTGGTAGTTGTACGTAGGTTTTTGTCCCAGTAAGGATTCAAACCCGCAACTAGGATCCCATATAATGTCTTACACCTGTTCTCGTTCTGAATGTTCGATAAGTTTCAGTCTTTATATATATATGAGTTAGTTAGTTGGTGCGTTGAGCCCAGTCGGCCACATAGGGTTATATCATGGCTAAGGAAGTAATATATAACTATTCAGATCGTTTTATAAATAAATTTATAAAAATTCAAAGCAAAAGTTTCCGTTTTGCTCAGATAATGTTTACTTATTGAACAGTATCATCTGACTCTTAAAAAAAAAAAAAAAAAAAAAAAAGGCATCGGACGAACGCAGCGTTATTGAGGATTATACATTATCCTGATTATCCATGATTATCCATCATTACACACGTGCTCGCTGTGTTCACTTAGGCGATCGGCCATACTGGAGAGGTTGTTAACATCTCGCCTCAAGGTGCCGTCTCCTCCAGGTTCAGGTCCTGCATCTACAGATACAACCCACGAGCTCTGATTAAGGTGAGTGTGCTATACTTACATTACACTACGTTATATACACTACGTTATATACACTATTTCACCGCAGGTCTGTGCCTGGTGCAAGCCATTGCGATCGCCACAAAGAGCGATCACGACGATCTCCATTCACAGCCAGGCAGTTCCTCGCCAGTACCTCTGAGTCAAGGTCAAGGACGCTGCACCATTGGCGACTTGTCGATCAACGGGCTCTCCCTCTTTATTGAACTGAATGAATGAATGAGATCATGCAAACAAGACCAGAGGCAGCTTGTCCCTTCTTCCTGGCTTTAGCCTAGTTGGTCGACTCCCCGCCCACCATTCTTTTAGTTTTTTTGTTTTGTTTTGATTTTCTTTAATATTTTACGGTTTAAAAAAATATATATTTATAGTGCGATAGTTATCAATGTCAATGCTGACTGCGTATATTTAGCAGAATGTGTGAAATGTGAATTACGTAATTTTTAATATTTATTTCAATGCGTTAGTTACCAATGCTGACTGCGTCACAATGAACACATTGATACAGTCTGTTCACACATATTTAGCAACATAATTCGAACATGGAACTGGACGCTGTTCAGCTCAGTTGACACAATAGTACCTTTGCACCCACGAAGTGTGATCAGCTCAGCTAGCACATTATGCCTAGATTCAAATTTGCTACACGCACCATCAGACAATCTGGAATTTGCCTTCGTTTGCGAGTTGTTTCAATCCGTGAAGAACAGTTTACAAGCTGTCACAGACTGTACAAGCTGATGGTCCATATGCTTTTCACCTGGAGAGGTAGCAGAGCTGACAAGTATATAATAATTATAATATTTGGACAGGTGTCCACCCTGAAGGAAGGCACCACTGTCCGCATCCGTGAGGACGAGGAGCTGGTGAAGCTGCTCAACTGCAGGGTCGGCTGGAAGACGGAGATGCAGGCGGTGAGTGGTTCAAATCCTCACTATGCTGTAGTCACTAGTTACACTGAACACTGTGGCTGTGAGTGGTTCAAATCCTGATCATGCTGTAGTCACTTGTTACACTGAACACTGTGGCTGTGAGTGGTTCAAATCCTGATCATGCTGTAGTCACTTGTTACACTGAACACTGTGGCTGTGAGTGGTTCAAATCCTGATCATGCTGTAGTCACTTGTTACACTGAACACTGTGGCTGTGAGTGGTTCAAATCCTGATCATGCTGTAGTCACTTGTTACACTGAACACTGTGGCTGTGAGTGGTTCAGTCCTGACTATGCTGTAGTCACGGGTTGTTATATTGAATGATGTGGCTGTGAGTGGTTCACAATGTGACCATGCTGCAGTCGCTTGTTATTTTAAACACTGTGGCTGTGAGTGGTTCAGATCCTGATTATGCCGCAGTCACGTTATACTGATCACTGTGGCTGTGAGTGGATCAGATCCTGACTATGCTGCAGTCACGTTATACTGATCACTGTGGCTGTGAGTGGATCAGATCCTGATTATGCCGCAGTCACGTTATACTGATCACTGTGGCTGTGAGTGGTTCAGATCCTGACTATGCTGCAGTCACTTGCTATGTTGAACATTGTGCGTTCTGGTCTTGGGTTAAGCTTGGTGTTCTGAAGCGCGCTTATAGACTGTTCATGTTTTGATCTGCTAGTAGAGCCTTGCTAGTGCTTTGACAGTGAGGTTAACTTTAGCACAATGATCAGAATCAAAGCACAGTAGCTGTGGGAAAGAGGAGGTGGACGACTTCGGATTCCTATCCCTAATAGTCCATACGGTCTCTGTGTACGTAAAGCAAACTGAAAAAAAAGACAGTTCGGAAAGACGATAAACTACTCTAGAACGGTCAGCATGCAATGGTGTAAGTTAACATCATGTTAGTGTCAAGTAAGGATGAAATAAAATACGCTTATAATGTCAGTCAATTGTATCCCTTTTGGTCCCCGGAAACAGTAGGAAGTAGAGCATTTTCTATGATATTGTACATCAACCAGACTTATCATTACTATGGCCATGACTGTAGTGTGTTGCTATGGGCGTCCTTTCCCCAGTACCTTTTCCTTCCAGTAAATGTGTCAGTGAATATAGGGATATCAGTCCACTGATCTAGGTGTCCATCATCTTCTTGCATTATATGCCTCGACAGGCACTGACGCATGGCTCAGCCGTTAACTCGTGCCTCAGCTATTGACATGTACCTCAGTTGTTGACACGTACCTCAGCTGTTGACATGTACCTCAGCTATTGACACGCCTCTCAGCTGTTGACATGTACCTCAGCTATTGACACGTGTCTCAGCTGTTGACATGTACCTCAGCTAATGACACGTGTCTCAGTTGTTGACACGTAACTCCGCTACTGACTCGTGACCGAGCTATTGATACGTGCCTCAGGTGTTGACACGTGCCTCAGCTGTTGACACGTGCCTCAGCTGTTGACTCGTGCCTCAGCTGTTGACACGTGCCTCAAGCATTGCCTGATCGTTTCCTGACCCGCTGTGACTGCAGACGGTTGGGAAGACGGGCCGCGTGCTGAAGGTGGACAGCGATGGCAACGTGCTGGTCAGCTTTGGACGTCCCTTCTTCTTGTTCGCTCCCGCCTCCTGCATCCCTGCACCCGACCTGAAGCCTGACTCCCTGAGGATAGAATCGGGTGGACAGCCACCCCAGATGTCGGCACAGGCATCGCTGAGTGACGGGAAGAAAGATTCTAGCTCCGAAGCAAGCTCGGAGGAACAGAAAAGTAAGTTAATTAGGTGTAAGCTGGGCGGTGTGCTGTCTGTAGTTGATCGGATGCGGCGGTGATGTGCTATTGATTGTGCTTAGTTTGATAAAAACAAAGAAACAAACAACCAAACTGCAGAACAAAAAAACATCAGCAGCAGCAACAACGCCAAGACATAGCGGATGAACTACACCAAGAAGAAGAAGAAGAAGAAGAAGGAGAACAACAACAACAACAGCAATAGTGTGTGTGTGTGTGTGTGTGTGTGTGTGTGTGTGTGTGTGTGTGTGTGTGTGTGTGTGTGTGTGTGTGTGTGTGTGCGCGCGCGCGCGCGCGCGCGCGCTCACGACAACACCAGTAACAACAGCAACAACAAGAAGGCATGGATAACAAAATCAGGAATTTTTGTTGTAAAATTACAAATGTATGTTGACAACCACCCCACCTCCTCCCAACTCCCACCCCTAAAGCAGGCAAGCAAACGCCAATCAAATAATGAGAATTTCAAGTAAGCAATTACGGTTAATCTGCAGACTACCAAGCTATCAGTTTATGGCTTAGATACCGACGTATCAGTAAACAAGCAGTTTACATAATTTTCTCTTCATTTAGAGTAAACAGCAACAGCACATTTTGTGGTCAAAAAGTTCGGCTTTGTGAAACCTTTCTGAGTGAATTGTTCTTTGATTTTATCAGTTGATATATATATATGCTATTGTTCACAGACTCCCTGATTTTTATATAATCTTGATTTATTTATTTTTCTTCAAAAATTCAGAATCCCAGGATCTGTACCGCATACTGAGGGAGAAGATTCAAAGTGAAAACAGACTTTCAGTCGGAGCCGGCGACGTCCGGAGTTTGTTCTCCGCCATTGAGAAAGGAGATCACGTGACTGTGCGGTCTATGTGCATGGCTGACAGATCGTTGGTAGGTCATTTGTCTGTGACTTCCTTCCTTCTGTCTGTCCTTGTCATTTTCACGTATTTGAATTTATTGTTTTAGTATTTTATTCTTCAGTCAGAGAGAGAGAGGGGGGGGGGGGAGGGGTTAATTAACTGAGTTACATTTAATTACGCATGTGTTTACGTATGTATTTGTGACACTCAGTATTCTTCAGTCACAGTTCATTCAAGAGGTGTCAAGAAAAACGAAAATTCTGAACAGAATGTGGTGTTACTGTTGTTTTTATATACACTAGAGAGCTTTTTACTTTATTCTGGATTGTTGCCCTTAGCCATTTAACAACTATATAAACAGTACTGCAACCACTTTGGTGGCTGGGGGCGGGGATAGCTCAGTGGTTAGAGCGCCGGACTCGTGATTGAAAGGTCGCGGGTTCGAATCCCTGCTGGAACGGCGGGAGAATTTTCTTCTTCAGGGTCGACTTTCTGTGCTGACTCTTATTTCGGTATCCGTTCCACCCCCGTGTTACCAGAGTAGCACGTAAAAAATCCCGGTCATTCTGCCAAAAAGTGCAGGTGGCAGGTTACAGCTAAATACGCATACACCTTACGTATGTGGCTTTTATTGAACCGTGCTTCGGCATTGGTCACAACTTGTCCCTAATATGTCAAATGACATCTGAGGACATTAAGCATCAACTCATCATCAACTTTGGTGGCTATTCAGAAGGCGCAATGCAGGTACCCCCGACGGGAGGCCTGAATGTCTGATGCTTTCCTCTACCCTCGTCTGAAATCTCAGGGCTGTCATTTGATTCCCCTTTCCTATCTCCTCTCTTGTTTTTCTGCCTTGTCCTCGTGCTCTTTCTCTCTCGTCGTTTTCTGCTAATGGTCCTTCTCCTGACTTTTTTCCCTCCAGAAAACTCCAAATGATTTTCTTCAAGAGCTGGGCGTTTTTTGTATGGTTCTTGGTGAGCAGCTAGGAGATGATAGCTGGTAGGTAGTATGTGCAGCCTGCTGCCATACTGCACTGATATTGGCCATTATACATTTATATAACGATTTCGTTTTTGTTGTTGTTAGTGAAAGTAAGTAAGTAAACATGGTGCTTAACGTCCACTTTGTTAGTGTTTCTGTCCATTTCTTTTATGCAATTTTCTTTAGTCTGCTATTGATAAATTAGACGGAATGGTCGACGATATAAGCATGTTCTAGCCTTAAATGCTCTTTTAACATAGCTAATACTGAATGGACTAACTCTCGAAAATGTGTGTTTGATGTTTGTGTATGTATGTATGTTTTGTTTTATATGTATGTCGGGACTGGTTTTGTAGGTTGACTTGAGAAAGGATTTGTATATTAGAAGAGTTTGTCAATGTGCAATAGCTTTTGACAGAATTTGATCGTCCTGATTTGACACTGTTCGGTTGAAAGGATCTCAAAATCCATTTACTAACTACCTTTCTCAGTTGCTTTATTCATCTCATCATTTATTTAAGGAATTATCTGTGAAAATCAATCCTCGTGATCTGTGTGAAATTCGATGTGGCCGTCCTGGTTTCCCCTCCCCGTCCCTAATAGTCCTCACGGTCTCTGTGGACGTAAAGCAACAGTGAACCAGATCCTAAAACTTCAGAGCTCAGGAACTGTGTGAAAGTCGAGGTGGAGGTCCTGTTCTCCCCGTCCCTAATAGTCCGTACGGTCTCTGTGGACGCGAAGCGACATTGAACTCAAACTTGTGCAGATCACGACTGTGAATTTCACTAGGAATTAATGGTTCGCACACGCACGTTATTTTATGTTTAGCTGGAGAGGGAATACCATGACATGACGCCGCTCGTGTCAGCTTGTTTGAAAGGACACCAGCATCTTCAGGTGGTGACAACTCTGCTGCAACTAGGAGCTGACGTCAATCACGGATTGCCTCCCTTCGCAACTCCGCTGTCCGCTTCCATGAAGGGGTAGGAACTCCAGAATAGCTTTATCCCGCAAAGGGATTAACGAAATGAACGTAATAGTGGACGTGAAACGTTTTAACCCGCCCATGTGTGTGAACATGCCAGAGTAGGAGCTAGGCTATATACTTGCTCCATGATGCAATACCAGCTGGAAACACCACAATAGGAATATCTGCTTTGTATGACAGCGGAATAGTGAGCTTGCTTAAAGTGAACACCACAAGAGAGAGAGAGAGAGAGAGAGAGAGAGAGAGAGAGAGAGAGAGAGAGAGAGAGAGAGAGAGAGAGAGAGAGAGAGAGACACACAGACACAGACACAGACACAGACACAGACACAGACAGACAGACAGACAGACAGACAGAGACAGAGAGACACAAAGAGACAGACAGACAGAGACAGGGAGACAGAGATGGGTGGAGAGAAAAAGGGAGATAGGGAGGGGAGAAAGAGAATAACAGAGGTGGAACAGAGACAGATGTGGATGGAAATGAGAGAGTGGTGGTGGTGGGTGGAGGAGGGAGGGAATGGGGGGGGGGGGGGGGGCGCAGAGAGAGAGAGAGGGGGGAGGTGGGGGGGGGGGGGCTTCGTACTCTCTTTTCCGTAGATGCATTGTTCCCCCGGATCGTTTCGCAAGGGGGACCTTTTCACCTCTTACACCGGTATGCCTTTGTGTTCTTCCTGAAGGCAAAGCGAGGAACTGGTGGACATCTTGCTGGAAGCAGGCGCTGATCCCTTTGTTGTTGACCCAAAACGACATACGTACATCCACATCTCCGCTTTCTTCAACCTTACACGCTCCATCCGGACACTGGCTGATCGTGGCGTTGACGTCAATATCAAAGTCAGCAAAACATCTTCACGGAGCCGTCCTTGATGCTGGCAGCGTTGTGTGTGTGTGTGTGTGTGTGTGTGTGTGTGTGTGTGTGTGTGTGTGTGTGTGTGTGTGTGTGTGTGTGTGTGTGTGTGTGTAATATCTCCTCGCTGTGAACAGACATAAAATAAAACATTGATTGACCGAATACTGGCAGCAATAGACTATTTATTTTCGTAATATTTTTTATTTATTTTTTATTATTATTTTATTTCAAATTACGTTTCATTTAGTTATTAAACACAATGTTTCAGCGTGGTCTCTGAAAAGTATGAAGGCTGAGAAAGGATCCTAAAGGAATCATTATTGAAACTGCTGGAAACAAATCATATCTTCAGTTTGGCGTCTGCCGGTAAATAGTATAAGTACCATTCCAAGTCACGTACTTCTTTATTCCATTTAAAGGAATATACAGGTGCCACATGAATAACAAACGAAAACGAAAAAGGTTCAAAGAAAATGTTTTTGTTTTTGTTTTTGAGGCCAGTGTAAAAAAAAAAAAAAAAAAAAAAAAAAAGAAGAAGAAGAAGCATTCAAACACCGCACATGCACAGAACCTCTTGTCACAGGAATGGTTTGCCTGTAAAAAGGCCTGTTTAAAGACATCTCGGGAATACGCAAGTCGGTTACAAAAAAAAAAAAAAAAAAAAAAAAAATATATAGAGCTATTCGATGACTGATCGTAAATGGAGGACTTTGATCGTTTTCCAGATGACTTTGATCGTTATTCAGGATGACTTTGATCGTTATTCAGGATGACTTTGATCGTTATTCAGGATGCCTTTGATCGTGATTCAGGATGCCTTTGATCGTTATTCAGAATGACTTTGATCGTTATTCAGGAATACTTCCATCGTTATTCAGGATGCCTTTGATCGTGATTCAGGATGCTTTTCATCGTTATTCAGGATGGCTTTGATCGTTATTCCGATGACTTTGATCGTTATTCAGATGACTTTGATCGTTATTCAGGATTACTTTGATCATTATTCAGGATGGCTTTGATCGTTATTCAGGATGACTTTGATAGTTATTCAGGATGGTTTTGATTGTGCATTCAGGAAGACTTTGATAGCTATTCACAATGGCATTAATCGCTGTTCAGAATGACACTGATCAGTATTCAGGATGACTTTGATTATTATTGAGGAAGACTTCGATCGTTATTCAGGATGACTTTAGTCGCTACTCAAGATGACCTTGATCGTTATTCAGGAGCACTTTGATTGTTATTCAAAAAGACCTTGACCGTTATTCATGCTCACTTTGTTCGTTATTAAAAAAGACGTTGATCCTTAATCAGGATCACTTTGTTCTTCAGGATGACTTAAGTCGTTGCTCAAGATCACGTTGATCGTTATTCAGAATCACTTTATTGTTATTCAAAAAGACCTTGACTGTTATTCAGGCTCGCTTTGTTCGTTATTCAAAAAAAGACGTTGATCGTTAATCAGGATCACGTTGTTCGTTATTCAGGATGACTTCGAAGACACTGCGCTCCACGTGGCTATAGACAAGTTCTCAAACGACTCGGTTGCCGCCCTTGTCCAACTGCCTTCCATTGACCTGCGTGTTAAGAACATCAGTCGCTTTCCTCCTCTTCATCTGGCCTGTTACAAGGGAAACGCACGGTAATCAGTTAGGGTATCCTGATGATTCTAGATTACAGCTCCTGCCCTCATAAACTAAATATTCGTCAGTACCAGCAAATAAGGAAGACAAAGTGAACCAAAAGTAAAAACGACATACACATGCGTGCGTACACGCACGAACGCACACAAACACGCTCGCACGCACTCACACACACAGACGCACGCATACAGACGCGCGCGCGCACACATACACTCACACACATACACACACGGGCGCGCGCGCGCGCGCGTGCGCGCACGCACGCACGTACACACACACACACACACACACACACACACACACACACACACACACACACACGCTCTGAAACAGCCACACCAATTAAAGGAAAGCGGCAGGTGGAGGCGTAGAGGGGATGGCCGGGAGGGTACACGGTTGTTTACCTAGAATGTAAACGGAACCCACTGTGTCCGAGCAGGGCTGTGGAACTGATCCTGCAACGCGACAGGAGCCTGGCAAACGAGTGGCAGTTGGGGCGGAGCTGCACCCCTCTTCACGTCGCTGCCAGTCATGACCATGATGAGTGCATCCGGGTCCTCGTCCTCGAGGTGAGCCTCTGAGCATCTATCGGTCACGTGACTGGTGTCTGCATTGTCACGTGACTGATATCTGCGTGATATAATCTGTATGATGTCGCCTGTCCCTAATAAGCCTCATGGTTTCTGTGGAAGTTAAGCACCACGTTTACTTACTTAGACTGGTGTCTGCTTTGTGTGATCTATTTACTACTTGTCTGATGTCTACAGTGTGGGATGTAGGATCTCTTTGTTCCTTGACTGATGTCTGCTTTGTGTGATCTGTTTGCTACTTGTCTGATGTCTACAGTTGTGGGATGTGCGATCTCTTTGTCCTTTGACTGATGTCTGCATTGTGTGATCTCTTTGTCACTTGTTAAAGCCGACACGTTCTGGCCAAGAGGGCGAGGGTTCGATCCTCGTATGGAGGGTCTGTTTTCGCTGCCGATATGTGATACCGATTTTCCGGATGGTTGTTTGTTATTGTTGTTGTTGTTGTTGTTTTGGGGTGGTGGTGGTGCTGGTGGTGGTAGTGGTGGTGGTGGTGGTGGTGGAATGTGGTAGATGGTGGGGGGTTCTTCGTGTCTTCCATTCGCTTAGGTAGACGTCCATTCACCTGTACTTGCAACAAGAACAAGATGATGACGACGACGACGACGACGATGGTGACGACGACGACAACAACAACAATGACAACGACGACAATGATATTATTAAAAATAAGAACCACAATGCAACAGAAGGATTAACGTCGACTACCTCTTTCATTTAACGTAATAGTAGTAGGAACAGCAATCGTACATAACGCGTAATGCCCAACTGGCTAACATAATTATGTCTTCAGATAACGTGCTGCATGCCCCCTGGTTAAGTCTCTTTGGACTCATTTAGAAAGGAAGCGCTTTCAGTGACCCTCCTCATCATTATCACTGTCATGGATCTCACGCTGGTTTCTAGGGCGGAGCTGGTGTCAATCTTCAGGACAGTGTTGGTGCTGCTTACGCCCCGCTCCACCTGGCTTGTATCAAGGCCCAGTTCAGAGCTGCAGAGGCCCTCCTGGAAATGGGTATTTGATTTTATAGTTGGATGATGATGATGATGATGATGATGATGATGATGATGATGATGATGATGATGATGATGAAAAATTTATTTTATACAACGCAAGATGATGATGATGATATAAAGATTATTCACGTGTGTGTGTTTGTGTGTTTTTGTGGGTGGGTGGGTGCGTGCGTGCATGCGTGCGTGCGTGCCTGTCTTTCTGTCTGTCTGTATGCGTGTTTCTGTGTATGTGTGTGCGTGCGTGTGTGTGTGTGTATGTGTGTGCGTGCGTGCGTGCGTGCGCGCGCGTGTGTGTGTGTGTGTGTGCGTGTTTGTGTGTGTGTATGCGTGTGTGTGTGTGTGTGTGTACTTGCGTGTGTGTGTGTGTGTGTGTGTGTGTGTGTGTGTGCTTGTGTGTGCTTGTGTGTGTGTGTGTGTGTGTGTGTGTGTGTGTGTGGAGAGAGAGAGAGACAGACAGAGAGACAGAGAGAGACAGAGAGAGACAGAGACAGAGACAGAGAGAGACAGACAGAGACAGAGTCTGTATGTGTGTCTGTGTCTGTTCCTGGTGGACAAACAAGTTTTCAAAAGGCTACATCTTTAACTGACGGCTGCGTGGTGCTTGTTGTCCAGGTGCCGATATTCACGTGCAGGACTCTAACGGCGACACACCGCTACATCTCAGTATTGGCGGACGACAGGAACACGACTTTGAGGTCAGTCCTGCCATTTTACAACCATCGGCATTGTCGGTATAATTATCAGCACAGTCATGATTATAGCCCTCCTTCTCAGCATCGTCACCATCGTTGTTGTGATCATCATCACCATCATCATCACCATTTTAAGTACGGCGTGCTCACCATTTCTTACGGCGCTGTATAAATGACTGCTATTATTATTGTAGGGGAGTGGGGATGGGGAGTAGAGGGAATCAGGTTGGAAGCATGGATGAAGAGTCACAAGTCAGAGGTTGCTATAACATAACTTTTATTTGTACACCAACCAACCAGGAAACAGTGTCTGTTTTAGAAAAGACACAAGCAAACAAAACATTTAGAACATGAAAGCAAATGTAAAGTCTAAGCAACAGCAATTATCTAAATAATACAGTAACCATGTAGTTTACCTGAAGGTTACTATAATACATGACAAAATGATTAATAATCAAGCACATGAATCGTGTGCTTGACTTACACTTAAAACCTGTACCTCACAGAGTTACGGTGAGTATACAAGAGACGGCCAGTCAATTAACTGATGAACTCTCAGTATAATGAAGTATACAATAAAGTAACAGTGAAGAATGTGGATTACCAGGCTCATTCTTAACTAAACAGGAAGCGTGATATAATCGTTACAGCAGTTCCACTTAAGCACACAACGAGATGGATAATGACACGGGTGGCACTTGGGACCATGCCGTAAGCGGGAGGAAGTCAGTCATAAACTGACCGGCTCCAGCCTAGTCAAGTTACTCAAAGCGTTACAGCATGTTACTGTTACTGACTAGCAGAGCATATCCGGCTGTTAACAACGTCAAGCGTCTTACTGACGCGGGTAGCGCATCAAGAATTTAAACTGCTGATCTGGCTGCGCCTGTCTGCTCGGTTAGTGAACAGAGACAAAGACCTAATTACCACCACTGACGCGCATCGCCGGCCAGTTCGGGTACACGCACAAAGACCCGGAAAGGGCTTACAAGCTAAGCAGAGTGAAAGTCTGCGCACCCAAGACTCGGCCATACAAAAGCCGGATCAAAACAGAAATAACACGTCTCACAGTTTATACAATCACCCCTATGCACTAAACCATATTCAACTAGTAAACTGAACATTCCCACATTCCACAACTATGAAGTCAACATCTTCAAAGTGTTAACCATAATATACCACCGATTTCATGTAGAAACATAGATCGGTAGGAAACTAAACAAATAAGTTAGGCCGCACGGCCGCACTGACAAAGTACCCATACTTTAAGAAGGATAACTTTGCATCGGCAAAGCATCACTCAAACTGAACATCCAACAATGGCAACATAACATACTAGTTACATATCAGCTAACCAATGTGAGCTGCATACATTTTGGAAATACCGGTCATCCTGTGGCATAAAGGCTTAACATTCGAACGTACAAACAAGGTACTCTGACGCGGCCATAGCGGCTGCAACCAGGCGGCAATCTAACGCAGAAATTACCTACGTATTCAAGAACCAAAATCAAGGCACGTTGTGAAAATGGTAACATTATAAACATACATTATTTACATCAATAAGAAACAACAGAACAACAAGCCATAGAAAAATAACTACTTACAGGCTCTCCCCTGATGAAAACACATGAACACCGGCCGCAACAGTTAAACAAACAACCTGCCTCTGCAGGGACACTGGGGGGAAAGGGACGCTGCCGGCCCAGCACACAACTTTTAACACCTTAGATAATTGGGCCATAAAAACCCCACCCAATCAAAAAGGAAAAGGACCGGAAAGAAAAGGTTATAGGGTCATGGCCCGGAACATGTATACAGTACACTCGGTTACATTATTATCATCATCATCATCATCATCATCATCATCATCATCATCATCATCATCATCATCATCATCAACGTCAGCACCGCCAAACGCAGCAGCAGCGGCAGCACAGCACCTGAACACAACCAAGATCACAGCGAAGTCAGTTGTTTTTCTTCTCTCTCTCTCTCTCTCTCTCTCTCTCTCTCTCTCTCTCTCTCTCTCTCTCTCTCTCTCTCTCTCTCTCTCTCTCTCTCTCTCTTTGAATTTTTTATTTTTTAGGTTGAAGTGTGCAAAAAACAAAACAAACGAAAAAGGAGTTAATTGTTGAGGCGATATATTTAGATCTAGAAGACCTTACACAGAGCAAATCTGACGTGAGAGAGAGAGAGAGAGAGAGAGAGAGAGAGAGAGAGAGAGAGAGAGAGAGAGAGAGAGAGAGAGAGAGAGAGAGAGAGAGAGAGAGAGAGAGAGGTTAGTTATTGGGCTTTGATTAACGTTCGGTCAAACTCATAATCAATAGAATCACTTCAGGACGATAGCACACACAACATTAGGGGTGTGATGTGTGCGTCAGCTGTGCTATATGTAGTCACTGCACACATCAGATACATACGTGGGTTACATCAGTGACAACAGCAACTGCCACAGCAACAACAATCAACAAGAACATGCTGAAGAGTTTACGCGACGTTCGACTGTCAACAAGAACATGCTGAAGAGTTTACGCGACATTCGACTATCAGCAAGAACATGCTGAAGAGTTTTCTCGACGTTCGACTATCAGCTAGGACATGCTCAAGAGTTTACGCGACGTTCGACTATCAACAAGAACATGCTCACGAGTTTATGCGACGTTCGACTATCAACAAGAACATGCTGAAGAGTTTACGCGACGTTCGACTGTCAACAAGAACATGCTCACGAGTTTATGCGACGTTCGACTATCAACAAGAACATGCTGAAGAGTTTACGCGACATTCGACTGTCAACAAGAACATGCTCACGAGTTTATGCGACGTTCGACTATCAACAAGAACATGCTGAAGAGTTTACGCGACGTTCGACTGTCAACAAGAACATGCTCACGAGTTTATGCGACGTTCGACTGTCAACAAGAACATGCTGAAGAGTTTACGCGACGTTCGACTGTCAACAAGAACATGCTCACGAGTTTATGCGACGTTCGACTACCAGCTAGGACATGCTCAAGAGTTTTCGCGACGTTCGACTTAGCGCATTTTAGGAGTGATTCTAGCTGTGACAAGAGTGTTAAAAGGACGGCTGCACTATAAATCGTGCACACGAGTTTTGGAATCAGTTGAATTCAGATCTTTGACCAGTAAATGTTGCAGTTCTGCTCCGACAAATGATGAGGTTTCTGGTAAACAACAGAGATGTACGCTCTTCCCTGAAACTTGGCAGTGTCTGAGATAACACTTGAGGTCTTCGAACCACAACGATTTGTTTGATAGTACATGCTAGTTGGTGTTGATTTTGGCTAAAATCAAATAAATCAAATGGTGAAATAGGGGCGGAGCTACAAGCTATGACGTCACACCTCCAACACAGTTGTTATAAATAACTTGAGATTGACGGGAGTGGGCATGAGAGGATTTCCTGCTGGAATGTCCACTTCCGGGAACCCAGGCTTTACATTTTTACTGTGCTGTGAACGTGACGTTAACAACTGAATTTGTGTGCGTGTGTATATGAGCGTGTGTGTGTGTGCGTGTGTGTGTATGTGCGTGCGTGTGTGTGTGTGTGTGTGTGTGTGTGTGTGTGTGTGTGTGTGTGTGTGTGTGTGTGTGTGTGTGTGTGTGTGTGTATGTGTGTGTGTGTGTGTGTGTGTGTGTGTGTGTGTGTGAGTGTGTGTGTGTGTGTGTGTGTGTGTGTGTGTGTGTGTGTGTGTTCGTGTGTGCGTGTGTGTGCGTTCGTGTATGTGTGTATGCGTGCGTGCGTGGGCGCGCGAGCGCGTGCTTGTGTGTGTGTAGGTGTGTGTGTGTGAGTGTGTGTGTGTGTGTGCGTGTGTGTGTGTGTGCGTGTGTGTGTGTGTGTGTGTGTGTGTGTGTGTGTGTGTGTGTGTGTGTGTGTGTGTCTTTCAGAGCGAGGCCGGCAAACAGGAGTGTCAACTGCGCGTGGCCATCGCGTGCATGCTAATTAGCAACGGTGCTTACGTGGACGTGGAGAACAGGAAGGGACGTAACCCTCTCTTCTATGGCGTACCGCCTGTGAATGAAGGCGTCAAACGCTTCATCAAACACAAGTGAGTCTCAAACACATAAAAGAATCAAAACTACGTTTTTTAAAAATTATGACATAGACAACACGATGCCCATTTTCAGGGAAATTCCCCTTATTCAGGCTACAAAACGACACTTAAACAACAGTGAAACGGTTAAACACAATGGAAAATGATATGAGAGGTGAAGTAACTTATCTTTTTTGTTGCCGTGCTCAGTGCTTGCAGGAAGAATGAGTCTCAAGTGAGTCTCGTTGTTCGTTAGTTTTTCATTAAAACTGCAAAAACGTGTTAAAAGAACAACAATGTGTTATTAACATTTATTAAGTCAGAAAATTGCATGTTCACGGCAGATCGACATAATTATAAAGACGTTGTCCACAGTATTAAATTCACTTGCCCCGATCGCCTGAACTGTTCATTTCCGGGTGGTTTTCCAAGCGCGCATGCGCAGTTATTTGGTTTGACGTATTGAGTGTTTGTGTTTTTGTCATCAGGGAAAGTTCTGTAAGAAAAAAAAGAAAAAAGAAAAAAAAGAAAAAGAAAAAGAGCCGACCTGTGCTTAAATCATTATTCTTGTTTAATAAAGTATCAGCTATCTTATCTTCTTCTTCTCCCCCTCCTTCTTAACCCTTCCTCCTCCTCCTACTTATTCTTCTCCTCTTTCGTAACCCTTCCCCCTCCTCCTTCTTGTTCTTTTTGTTGTTGTTTTGTTTGTAATTCCATCCTCAATTCCAAGCTCTTTGTGCTTCTTTGCTGCACACCCCTTTAAGTATATATAGGTGTTGTAGGAATCCAGCCGACCGGGACAGACCTTGACAAAGCCCCCAGTGGGAGAAAATTTGGAATAAAAGTTTCTGTAGAACCAGGACATGCTTGGACTGTTGTTCTACGTTCTCTACATCGTCATTTGTGACATCATACTCAGTCCTTCCTGCACGGTGCGGTGCCCAGGAGCCACAGAGAGCCTTGGTTTGCTGTATGGATATAGGTTAAAGTTAAAATGGTTAAAACAATGGCAGTGACACTTGCTCCTGTAATTTCTGCAGCGAAGTGATAGTCAAACGGAAAGGAAGCGGCGGTACTGGAGTTAGCATCAGCGGCGGCGTCGCCCACGGAACTGGCATCAAACAAACGGCCTTTCTGGAATCTCTCTCCGCCCACTCCCTACAAGGACGTGGGCGTGGCCATCTGAAGGAGGCCCTGAAAGGGGTGGGGCTGCCCTGTGGAGTCTGCGGTACCGCCAAGTCTGACGTCACGCTGCACCCGTGTCAACATAAGTGTGTGTGCAGCTCGTGCAGTGTCAAGGTCACCGTATGTCCTCTGTGTGATGAAGAAGTCAAGGACAAAGTGGTCACTGGGGCAGGTGAGTGGTTTAAAAAACAACAACACTTGTGCTAGCTGTGTATTATATTTAAGTGCGTGTGCAGCCCGTGCAGTGTCAAGGTCACCGTATGCCCTCTGTGTCACGAGGAGGTCAAGGACAAAATGGCCGCTGGGGCGAGTGAGTGTTTTAATTTCTTCTTTAAAAAAACAACAACAAAAAAACTATCAATAAAACAGTCATGCTGCAGCTGTGTGGTCCGTATAATTACTGACATTTTGCCTGGTTGCTATCGGGGTGTGTTTCTTCATGTATCAGACCCATAGGTGTGTGATCTACATGTATGTCTGTCTACCAGTCTTTTCTGTCTAGCGCTTACACATCTCAGTGAAGCAGTCTGTATGCCAGCCAGAATATGGGGTCTGCGGTCATCAATAAAAAATAACATAAAAAAGTAACAACAAAA
>OY757555.1:515900-533400 GCA_963584105.1 Alviniconcha strummeri | reverse complement strand
AACTCGCTTTACAAGGATGCAGTCATTCACTCATTCAGAATCATATGCGGCATGAGCCCTGAGAGTCTACTCGAGAGCAGAGAATAGCGTTGTGTAAAAGCGATCATTGATGAAAAATAATTAGTAATAACGTGCATATTCTTGCGTGGGTTTGCTTCTTTCTTTTATGTGTATGCGCATTATAAATTATCAGTCCTTTACTATATCGTAATCTGTTTCATTACACTCTCTCCCAATAGTGACCGCGTTCAAAGAATCAAATAACTGACTGACTGGCTGACTAAATAACTAATTAACTGACTGACTGACTGACTGACTGACTGACTGACTGAACAACCAACCGACCGACCGACCGACAGACTGACTGACTAATTAACTAACTAACTAACTAACTGACTGACTGACCAACTAACTAACTAACTAACTAACTAACTAACTAACTAACTAACTAACTAACTGACTGACTGGCTGACTGAATGAATGAATGAATGACCAACCGACCGACCGACTGACCGACCGACTGACTGACTGACTGACTGACTGACTGACTGACTGACTGAATAACTGACTGACTGATTGACTGATTGACTGACTGACTGACTGACTAACTAACTAACTAACTCTCCCAACAGGCACAGGGCGGACTGAGGACAGGACCCTCCGTCACCTACAGTGGCAAGACGACCAGCCAGGAATATCCATTAGCGCCCTGAGAGACCACACCAGGAATATCCATTAATACCCCGAGAGACCACACCACACCGGATCTTCCGTCATGGCCACTTCCGCCGCCAGCTCACGTGACGAGGACGTCGGCAGACAGTTGGTGGAGGCCTTACGCAGGAGGAAATGGCAGACGGTGATCGTCTTGCTGAGAGAGGGCCAGCTAGACCCTGAGCAGCACAAACAGGCTGTCCAACAAGTCAGTCGGTTCGCCAAAGAAGAACTCATCATCAAGGAGGTGCTTCCGTACACGAAGGAAGAGGAGATGGAGTGTGTCCTGCAACAGATGCTGTCTCGAAACATGTGGAAGGCCGTTGGACACGCCTTGGAGCAAGGCATCAACAAGAAGCTGCACGGGTGGGTTGTTGAGGAAGCGTGCAGGCGCGCCAGTGACAATATGCTTGTGTCGTACATTCTTCGTCACTGCGGCAAAGAACAGGTTGATCACGTGCTGTCTCAGGCGCTGTCACGAGGTCTGTGGCGTACTGTCGGAGCACTTTTAGGTCGAGGTCTTAGTGAAGCTCAGCGTGATTATGCCATAGACGTGGCTGCCCAAAACGCCTCCGAATATAACTTTACTTGGAACATCTGGCACAGGTGCAACAGCCGAAGATTTGATCATTTGTTCAAACTGTTGATGAGGAGAGGCTTCACCCAAGCCGCTAATGATATTTATCAGACGTTTGTGCTGGGTGTTTTGTGCAGATGGGCCGAGATAGACAACGTTGAGACCTGCTCCGACGATGAGTTTCGGAAAGTTGTCAACAGCTGTAGCAATGACGAGTTTTACGAGTTTTTGTACCGATCCAGCAGAGAGTCCAAAGGAATGAAGTACACAGTCAAAAATCTTGCGGCTTGTCTATTTTGTGACACAGACCTGTGCAGCGTGTTTTCAGCTACACTCATTCACGTTCTTGGAAGGAAAGACAAAACGAGACTGGGCGGTCCTGAACTTGGACAGGAGATCGATACTGACCGGCTCCAGGAACAGATCGAAGCGATTCGCGACGATGTCATTTCCTTCTTGCAAACTCACCACGACAAAGACGACAAAAAAGATGACTCGTTTAAAAAAACATTCCAAGACAAACTGAAAAGCTGGAATATTCAGCTGATGCAATGTTTCGAGGCCCAGAAAATGGACCAGCGATCGGTTCTTACGTCGCTGGAAAAATTCGTTCGGAAATACAGCCATCTTGAAGGCGGCTACTCAACTGACAAAAGACTGTTCGAAATCCTCTGTTGTGTGCCACTGTTTGTGGACATGCAGCGCGTGTCTCTCACACTACTCGTCAAAGACATGCTGGACGAAAATTGGTACCACGCGGAGAGACAGATATACAACATTCCTCAAAGGTGTTCCGAACAGTGGCGCATCATCCGCAACGCTTCCTTGTCACACGTGGGCGAGCAAGTGCGGAGGGAGTTGTTCCAGGCGGCCGTGAAGCTGAAGGAGTGGGCCGTTGTCCAGCAGTGGGCTGACCACTCCCTGTACGACGACCAGCGGGGCTGGGCGCTGCAGGAGGCTTTCAGGGAGAAGCGGTGGGACGTCTTCCTGCAGCTGGCTGACCACGGGCTGACGGACAGCGAAGCCAGACGGGTTCACTACCGGGTGGCCAAATACGCAGACTGGACTCTGGTCCGCCGGGTGTTCGAGACAGGAGCCGACATAACGGAAATCATGGAACTGCTGGAGGGTACGTTTCACGAAAAACTGATCAGTGAGTCTGCGAAGAGGAGGAATCCGAAAGGCAAGCACGGCAATGAAGAAGAGAGCCAGGAAGTGAAAGACCTGAGAAGCCGATGCTGGCAGCTGTCGATGTTGCAGCAAAAACTGCAACGTGGAGCGAGTCGGGCGTTTGGCGTTGCCTTGAAGCGCGGCAAGTGGCGCATCGTTCTGTGTCGCGTCATTCAGAGCGAGAGCGCAGAAGACTTTCGCCGTGCTCTGGAGGCAGCCAGGGAGCAGGGGGCGTGGTCCGTGGTGATGCGACTGGTGAAGCTGGGAATGGATGCAGCCCAGAGGAACTCCCTCTTTCCGGAGATGCTCAGGCAGCAGCGGTGAGGCGTCTGCAGAGAGCTGCTGGACAAAGGCGTCAGCGTGCAGCTGTGCCTGGCTGCTCTTCCGGAGCTGATGAAGCTGAACCAGTGGACGCTCGTCGCCAGGGTGATGGAGTACGACATTGGCGACGCTGTGAGGAGGCGGGTCCTGGAGACCGCCTTGGACAGACGCGAAGGGAGCGTGGTCTGGCAGGCGCTGTCTTCCATGGGCCAGCCAGTCTCCGAGGCGGAACGGCGGGCCATGTTCCAGCGTGCACGCAGACACAAAATGTGGCAGGCCATGAGGCCGCTGATGGAAGCGACGGACAGCACGGGGCTTGCCCACCGGGACACCACCATGCTGGACGCCTTGGGACACCACCAGTGGGACGTGGTGGAGCACTGTGAACGGCTTGACGCCGACATCAACCTCAAGGACAGCTACGGTCGCACGGCTTTGCAGACAGCGATCAGAAATATCGACTTTGAAGGCGTGGAAGGCATTGTGAGACTAGGGGGCGACCAGTTTCCGCTTGATGATGACGGTTGCTCCGTCCTTCACCACGCCAGCGGAGGGAATCGCTGGAAATGCACGAAGACACTGATCCAGTTCCACGGCAACATCAACCAGCCAGACCCTAGAGGGCAGACCCCTTTACAAAACCTGATCGAACACAGACAAACCGAACTCATCGACTGCTGTTTGTTCTGGGGGCAGGACGTCAGCAGAGGAGTCACTCGGGACGGAGAGACGGCTCTTCACGCATCCTGCAGAGCCAACTACCCCGGCAGCTTGTACTACCTCGTGTGTCGGGGAGTCGACCCTCTGGCCGTCTCCAGGAAGGGGCAGTCAGCCTTTGCACTTTCGGTGCTTAAACTGCAATTGGCGACATTAAAAGAATGCATCAAGCTCGGGTTCAGCACGCACCAGCCCGCCATCACCGACTTGTGGAATCAAAGACTGAGACCCAGGATTTCTTCTGATTGGTCCATGACGAAAATCATCTCCCCCATGGAATACGCCATCATGTACAATTTGCGCCCTAAGCCAAAGATGCTGTACGAATCCGGTGCCTGCTCCAACAAGGAATTGTTCAGACTGTACACCGCGCTGCTGGAAGCTCCTGTGGCGGGGTATAGCAAGGCTGCAGACAAAGTCGGGGTATTCCCCTTTCTGTCAGAGGAGCAGCGTCGACACGCCTACCTGAACTTGCCGTACCTGAAGGTCATAGCCACGTCACCGCGGACCCTGAAGTCCATGTGTCGGCTGGTCATCTCACACTCCCTCGACGTCCGTGGCAAACTTCACAGGGACGTGAGCTGTCTCCCTCTGCCGGAATCCTTGAAGGACTATGTCATGTTCTCAGATCTCACTCGTCCGGACATCCAACTTCAGGCAATGCGAGATATGATAAAGGCCAGTGACAAAGGTATCTGATTGCCAGCGTAGCCACCAGGTGTGTGTGTGTGTGTGTGTGTGTGTGTGTGTGTGTGTGTGTGTGTGTGTGTGTGTGTGTGTGTGTGTGTGTATGTGTGTGTGTGTGTATGTGTGTGTGTGTGTGTGTGTGTGTGTGTGGTGTACGTGGGGTGTGGTGGTGCCTGCTCCAACAAGGAATTGTTCAGAATGTACACCGCGCTGCTGGAAGCTCCCGTGGCGGGGTACGCGTACCTGAACTTGCCGTACCTGAAGGTCATAGCCACGTCACCGCGGACCCTGAAGTCCATGTGTCGGCTGGTCATCTCACACTCCTTCAACGTCCGTGGCAAACTTCACAGGGACGTGAGCTGTCTCCCTCTGCCGGAATCCTTGAAGGACTATGTCATGTTTTCAGATCTCACTCGTCCGGACATCTAACTTGAGGCAGCACGACGATGAAGGACAGTGACAAAGGTATCTGCTTGTCAGCGTAGCCACCAGGTGTGTGTGTGTGTGTGTGTGTGTGTGTGTGTGTGTGTGTGTGTGTGTGTGTGTGTGTGTGTGTGTGGTGTGGTGTGTGTGTGTGTGTGTGTGTGTGTGTGTGTGTGTGTGTGTGTGTGTGTGTGTGTGTGGTGTGGTGTGTGTATGGTGTGTGTGTGTGTGGGGGGGGGGGGGGGGGGCTCGCGCTCATGTGTGTGCACATATATCCCTGAGAAAGAAAAAGAGAGATTGTGGTTTGCTTGTTTTACCTTCCTCTCTTTTTATTGTTGATTAGTTCGTCTCCGCCTTAAGAAAAATTGATAACTGAAAGGGCACGCACTCTCCGCTGCTAATGATGATGATCGTGTTCTGAAGCCATGTACACGCCCCACTTTGCGATCAAACAATCATCTGAAGGCGTAATTCCCACTTGCATGGAGAATGAACTTCACTAATTCACTTGGATGCAGCACTTCATGCCCCCAATCATCGTGTGTGTGTGTGTGTGTGTGTGTGTGTGTGTGTGTGTGTGTGTGTGTGTGTGTGTGTGTGTGTGTATGTCTGTGCGTGTGTGTGTGTGTGTGTGTGTGTGTGTGTGTGCGTGCCTGCGTGCGTGAGAGAGAGAGAGAGAGAGAGAGAGAGAGAGAGAGAGAGAGAGAGAGAGAGAGAGAGAGAGAGAGAGAGAGATGATGTGCATGCGTACGGCCATGCCTGTTGGAGAGAAAGAGGGGGATGCATGGCTGTACTTGCTTGTTTTTAGAAATGGGAAGGGGGGGGGGGGGGGGAGGAGACGGGGGTAGGGAGATTGATTGGAGTTTCTGTTCATTTGTTCGTCTTCACCTTAATAAAGGTCGATAGCTGAAATTGCATTCTTCACTGCAAATGATGATGGGTGGGTTGCGTGTGTACGCCCCATTTTGCAATCCAGTATCTGAAGGATCTGATGCCATTAAAACATATCTTCGCAAATTCACTGTTTGCCTCCAATCACGCGTGCGTGTGTGTGTGTGTGTGTGTGTGTGTGTGTGTGTGTGTGTGTGTGTGTGTGTGTGTGTGTGTGTGTGTGTGTGTGTGTGTGTGTGTGTGTGTTGTGTGTGTGTGTGTTTTGTGTGTTGTGTGATGTGGTGTGTGTGTGCCTGTGTGCGTGCGTGCGTGCGTGCGTGCGTGCGTGTATGTGTGTGTTTTGTGTGTGTTGTGTGATGTGGTGTGTGTGTGCCTGTGTGCGTGCGTGCGTGCGTGCGTGCGTGCGTGTGTGTGTGTGTGTGTGTGTGTGTGTGTGTGTGTGTGTGTGTGTGTGTGTGTGTGTTCGACAGAGAATTGGCCTACTGTTATAAAAAATATATTTCTGCCTTAAAAAAATGATAAATCCATTCCTCCAACCGTCGAGAAAACCATGGACAAGATTTTTAAGTAAAATAAATATATATAAAAAAGTAACAAATCCAGTATGTTCCAGTTCTGAAGTCAGGGAGAGAAGCAAATTGATTCTGTTCATGTTATATAAATGTTTGCTTTCCTTTCTTTTCCATTCCTGCATACATATATTTTGAAACAAGTTCAGCTGCTTGCTGGGATGTTATGTTTGAACTTGTATATTATCCTCTGATCATAACAATACCCTACTTGAGTTTTGAGACGAATAGAAAACATGTATATTCTCTTTTTGGCTTTGTTTAGTTTCTTGGCAAAATAAATCAATATATGACTTCGAACAGGTTTGAACTGGAGAGATATATTCAAAATTAGTATGAATCTAAATGAAACAGTGTTTAAATAGACACTTTGACTTTCATTTGTATGTTGAGTTCATTACAATTGATTGACCATTATAAAAGTAAATAAATAAAAATTAATATTGAAGAAGAAGAAGAAGTAAATAACTGGTGTTTTACGCCCAGTGAACCAGTACGGTTATATCAGGGCGAGAAGAAGAAGAAAGAAAGAAGGAAAAGGGGAAAAAAGAAGGAAAGAAAGAAAGACCGATTCCAGAAAACAAAATCTAACAGTGTTTTACAGACAACTTTAATTGAAGCGATTTATAAGCGGCCACCGAACGAACATTACCTGCACGGTCACACGTCACGTGCAGGGCTGAGAGCTTCCTGTTTTTATAAAATCAGTACTGACACGGATCAAGTACAATGCACACCACCACCGACACTGCCGGAGCCGGAAACCTCACCGTTATTTCTGGAGTCACTGACGACGGATCCAATCGAACATGGGTGTTTAAAAACAGCCAGGTTAGCAACCACACGAGAGACGGGGTTCTACAGATTGTAACCCATGACCCGGAAGAAGACAACCTCGAGGGACTGATCAGTGCCGCCACTGCGCTCGTCATTCAGACCGTGGTGGAGGTCGGGATACTTCCGGTGCTGGTGCTGTGCGGGGTGACGATGAACGTCATCAACATGGCGGTGTTTTATCGCCAGGGTCTGTCGGACCGCATCAACCTCTGCCTCTTCAGGTTCGTTTGCATTTTCCGGGTGGTGGAGGTGGGGGTGGGGAGGTGGTGGTGGTGGGGAGGTGGTGGTGGTGGTTTAAGCAAAGTTTATTTACATTCATGAAAATCTGAAAACTCAAAATCACTGTATGAGCCTTAAACAAGCTAAGCTTATAGTAAATGCTCACAAGCATAATTTACTACATTCATATTGCAACAGCGGGTTATGTTAAACAAATTGGAAACGACAAAAGATCAGGCAAAAATCGAGAGAGAGAGAGAGAGAGAGAGAGAGAGAGAGAGAGAGAGAGAGAGAGAGAGAGAGAGAGAGACAGACAGACAGACAGACAGACAGACAGACAGACAGGCAGACAGACAGGCAGACAGACAGACAGACAGACAGACAGACAGACAGACAGACGCAGACACACAGACACACAGATGGAGACAGAGAACTCGACCTCGAAATGTTATTTTACAAGAATTCACTAGTTTCGGTTCAGTCACTATAGTCCTTTCTAAGCTACTTATGAGTTACAAAAAGTACTATATACATATATGAAACATATTAAATGAATAAAATAAATATGGAGCACAGCAAAAGTTAAAAAAGAAGTGTTCACAGCCGCAGATGTACACAGTGCATACATCGCTCAGTTACACATGCAAAACGAAAAAAGAAAAAGAAAAGAGCATATAAATCAGTAGAACATCTGTATATTCGCATAAACTAATCATCATCATCATCATCATCATCATCATCATCATGTCATCATCATCATCGTAATACTACATATTATTCATAACGCGCCTGTCCCATTTCTAAAACCGAGCACCAAGCACAGTATATCACATCAGTCTCATAACACATAGCTAAGAAATACACGTATAAAACACGATCTATGTTATACAGTTACATGTGACAAGACAAAGGTCATGAGCGATTGATAGAAATAACGTACACTAATAACACTGTATTATTATGGATAAATGAAAATGCGGCTGCACTTTAGAAGACAAGAAACAAACAGGAAACGAGGCAATAGTGAATGAATAGTGAATGAATAGTGAACAAGCCATAAAACAGCTCACACGGAATAACTTCATAAAATACTCTAGCAATTAATCAGTTATATATTCCCACTCTCCCGTAGAGTTTCTAGAGTTTTCAATTTACATGTTACTTAAACAACACGACATGGCAATAGACTAACATTATTAAGATTGCCAACTAAAACTATAAAGTGACACCGCAAAGAAATAATGTCTGCCAGCAAGACGTCCAAGTTTTTCAGACGCCTAATTAAGACCGTAAAAATAAAACAGCAAGTTAACAGACAATCACTAATGAACACGCGCGCTATACATTCACATTAGAGACACAGGAAACTATCAGCTTTGTCTAACATCCTGGTGGGTCTGACTGTGAATGTCCTCAGGACAGATGTTTTTTGAGGAGGAACGTTTTCAGATTGGATTTGAAAGATGAAAGACGTAGAAGTTGGGGAGGCAATTCCAGGTCACGCATTGTGTGTGCCCAAGAACCTCTCCTGGCAAACGTCAGGCGACAGAAGCTGGCGTAGTCTGGCTACGTGATGAGGCATGACACCCTCTCCAAAACCATCCTGCAAGGTACCGTCGATGGAGGACGCAGACGAGGGAGACAGCGACAGAGCCGGTCCGACAACTTTAAGGGCTGGCCGGAGATGACCTTCCCAGACCTCCTGTCGATGGCCGCCAACAGAACAGCTCGGAGAAATACGTCTGCTTCTTCTGCCATCAGGTCCCCTCGACGATTGCAAAAGCGCGTGTGCACGAGATATTGTCTGTTAACAATACATTGACTGAGGTGCATGGTCCTGTATACTCAACATTCAGGTCACAGGTCAGGTAGTAGTGGTCGGAAGTCAAGGCCTGGGAAACAGATGTCGAATGCAGGATGCCGTCCACCTCAGATCTGCACGTGACCCGGTCAAGGACGTGACCTCGGACATGGGTAGGCTGAACAACAGACTGAGAAAAACTGAAGACGGCAAGGATGTCAATCATCTCGGCTGCGGTCATGAAAGGTAGGTCAATGTCGTTGTCCGTGACAAGCTCGTCTGTTTACGTACGCTTCAGCACGGAAGTGGAGCCGACAGACTGGCCGCTGAACAAAGCAATACGGAGCTTGTCCTTTGGCGTCTGGCAACAAGACTCGGAAACTGAAGTGATAGAGACAGGAACAAGACTGGAAATGTTCCGCCCAGACCTGCAGGTAAGCGATGGCAGTCGGCGGTCGGTGGTGGTAGTGAGAACTGGAATCATCCTTCTTCGTGCTCCCCGTCCGGCGCTGTACGATTGCCTCTTCTTCGGTCTGCGTGGCAAGCACGTACGGCAGCTGACGGCAGTGGGTGCCGTGGTCATACAGCCGCTGACACAGCGAGGAAGACTGGTATGTCGATGGTATCCGTGACGAGGGAGAGGAATGAGGAGACACGGTATGAACGGCAATGACATCGGCAGAAGAAGAGACACGGTCAGAACGGTCATGACATCGGCAGAAGAAGAGACACGGTCTGAACGGTAATGACATCGGCAGAAGAAGGCTGTACAGCAGCGTTATAGAGACTCAGCCGTTTCTCCCTTGTGTAACACAGGCAAACAAAGCGAGTGGATCGAGTCAGTGTGTGGAACAGGTAGAGTAGACGGATACCCGGTATGTGCAAAGGGCAGAGTAGACGAATATCCGGTGTGTACAACGGGCAGAGTAGACGGATACCCGGGGTCTACAACGGGCAGAATAGACGGATACTCGGTGTGTGGCAAGGGCAGAGTAGACGGATACCCTCTGTGCGGCACTGGCAGAGAAGACGGATACCCGTATACCCCATAAACTGTGCGGCCCACAGAGCGATTGTGTCAGCGTACGCTGCAATGTCAGAAGAGAAATTCAAACACAATACAATAGATGTCTCGGCAGTCCATGGTCAAATTTCGCAGCAACAACAAGTAGTAGTAGTAGTAGTAGTAGTAGTAGTAGTAGTAGTAGTAGTAGTAGTAGTAGTAGTAGTAGTAGTAGTTATAGTTTAATGTCCTGTCAACCACACAGGGTCACCTCTGGACAGTCAAACTCAGGTCGTAAGCAGATAAACATTTCTAAACTCGTCTTTTATATATATATATATATATCAACCCTCTGTCAAGTCAGTCTACAAAACCAATCATTTCGCAAACATAAAACATACATACACAAACATCGGACAAATTTTTTCGAAGAGTTAGTCCCTTCAGTATTACCCCTGTTTAAAGAGCACACAAGGCTAGGACATGCTAACAACAAAGTATCAGGGTGTACATGGCGAAGGTACCATCCTCATCAACGATCACACTTAATGAAACGACTAATTACACACAATAATGAACAGAGCGATCACTTCAACCTGTGCATGTGATCAAGAACTCAACATTATAACAACAACGGGTGGGGGGTGGGGGGGGGGGGGTCACTCGCACAAGCAATCGGAAATTATGTCACGAGGACTTGGCGGAAATAAATGGGTGTAACAATTTAAAACAGCAAGAGATAACAATCGAATGGTCTATTATAAATAAGCATTAAGATGGTTGATTGAATTTGCCCTGCAGAGAAAGAGAGGGGGGAGGGCGAGGGAGAGAGAGGGCGGGGAGGGGTGGGGGGGAGACAGTATAGTACCGCCTGCGCTACACTTGAATTCTATTTTTGTCATACCAAGATAGACAAAAATGATGATGTAGAATTGATTTTATTATGGAATGCGCAGCTGGATTCAACATCACTGGGAAAAAACGTATGTGCATCCGTGCACGTGAGTATGTGTGTTGGTGGGTTGAACTTTCATTTCGTTTTGTCTCAGACGTGGAATTATTAATTTTAATAGCCGATAAATTGCGCGCGCGCGCGCGCGCGCGTGTGTGTGTGTGTGTGTGTGTGTGTGTGTGTGTGTGTGTGTGTGTGTGTGTGTGTGTGTGTGTGTGTGTTTCTTTTGTTTGTGTGTGTATACATTGTTTGTGTGTGTGTATGTATCTGTGTGTGTGTGTGTGTGTGTGTGTGTGTGTGTGTGTGTGTGTGTGTGTGTGTGTGTGTGTGTTTCTTTTGTTTGTGTGTGTATACATTGTTTGTGTGTGTGTATGTATCTGTGTGTGTGTGTGTGTGTGTGTGTGTGTGTGTGTGTGTGTGTGTGTGTGTGTGTGTGTGTGTGTGTGTGTGTGTGTGTGATGAAATGAGCGTGTGCCTCTTCCGTGACATATATAAATAGTGTATTATTATTATTGTCATTAACATTATTATTATTGTTATATTTCAGCTTGGCCCTGGCTGACACTGGTTACATCGTTTCCCTGCTGTCCACTCGACTGTACAGCCTCTTCACTCTCTTCAATCAGCAGCTCGGACAGTACTGGAGGGTCAGCTAGTGTACTATAGTACCATATTCCTCTTCGTCGATAATGTGTACTCGTCTTCGTCTTTCCTTTCACCCGTCCTAGTCTTCTTCTCCTCCTCTTCCTTTATCTTTCTTTGTCTCTTAATTTTCGTTCGCATTCATGTTCTGCTTGCTTGTTTGGATTTATCCTTCTTCTTCTTCTTCTTCTTCTTCTTCTTCTTCTTCTCTCTCTCTCTCTCTCTCTCTCTCTCTCTCTCTCTCTCTCTCTCTCTCTCTCTCTCTCTCTCTCTCTCTCTCTCTCTCTCTCTCTCTCAGCAGCAGCAGCAGCAGCAGCAAGAGCAGTAGCTGTAGTAGTATCATCATCATCAGCAGCAGCAGTAATAGTAGTAGCAGCAGCAGCAGCAGCAGCGCCGGCAGCAGCAGCAGCACCAGTAGTAGTAGCAGTAGTAGTAGTAGCAGCAGCAACAGCAGCAGCAGCAGAAGCAGCAGAAGCAGCAGCAGCAGCAGCAGTAGTAGTAGTAGTAGTAGTAGTAGTAGTAGTAGTAGTAGTAGTAGTAGTAGTAGTAGTATCAGCAACAGGAACAACAGCAGAAAATTAGTAGTACTACTACCAGTAGCAGAACATCAACAGTACTAGCTATCAACCAGTATAAGAATATAAGTAGTACTACCACCAGAATCAAAACATCAGTAGTACTAACACCAGTAGAAGCAGCAGCAGGAGCAGTAACAGAACATCAGCAGCACTACCACCAGTAACTGAACATCAGTAGCACTACCACCACAAACAGAACGTCAGTAACGCTACTACCACCAGTAACAGAACATCAGTAGTACTACTAACAGTAACAGAACATCAGTAGCACTACCAGCAATAATAGAGCATCAGGAGCGCTACCACCAGTAACAGAACATAAGTAGTACCATTGCCATCAGCAATAGAACATCAGTAGTACCACCACTACCAGTAACAGAACATCAGTAGTGCAAACTACCACCAGTAGCAAAACACCACCAGTGGTACAACTACCACCAGTAACAGAACATCAGTAGCACTACCACCAGTGACAACATCAGTAGTACAACTACCACCAGTAGCAGAACACCACCAGTGGTACAACTACCACCAGTAACAGAACATCAGTAGCACTACCACCAGTGACAACATCAGTAGTACAACTACCACCAGTAGCAGAACACCACCAGTGGTACAACTACCACCAGTAACAGAACATCAGTAGCACTACCACCAGTAAAAACAGCAGTAGTACTAACGACTACCACTAACAGAAGCAAGAGCAGTGGCAGTAGTAGACCTACCTACAGCCGCTTTCATATCCATTTATCAAATGAGCCAGAAGTTGTGTGAGGTAAAATGCGACTTTGTCATACTTATGATTCGCAAGGTGCGGAGCCTGAACATGATAGGACTGTACGCCGGGTTTCTGAACACGTCCAACTGTCTCACTCTCCTCATATCCTTGGAGCGTTGTTTCCTCGTGATCAGCCCGCTCAAAGCCAGGGACATCATGTCTACCAGGTAAGTGTCACGTACTGTGCACACGTAGCTAGAACCGTCCTGTCTGTCAGGTAAGTGTCACGTGTTGTCACATAGATAGGGTCATCCTGTCAGGTAAGTGTCACGTATTGTCCACACGTAGTTATGGTCATATTGTCTGCCAGGTATTGTCCGCACAGAGTTAGGGTCATCCTGTCTGTCAGGTAAGTGTCACGTATTGTTCACACGCAGCTAGAACCGTCCTGTCTCTCAGGTAAGTTTCACGTATTGTTCACACGTAGCTAGAACCGTCCTGTCTGTCAGATAAGTGTCACGTATTGTTCACACGTAGCTAGAACCGTCCTATCTGTCAGGTAAGTGTCACGCATTGTCCACACGTAGCTAGAACCGTCCTGTCTGTCAGATAAGTGTCACGTATTGTCCACAAGTAGTTAGGGTCATCCTGTCTGTCAGGTAAGTGTCACGTATTGTTTACACGTAGCTAGAACCGTCCTGTCTGCCAGGCAAGTGTCACGCATTGTCCACACGTAGGATGTTCGTGTCTGCCAGGTGTCACGTATTGTCCACACGTAGTTAAGGGCATCCTGTCTGTCAGGTAAGTGTCATGCATTGTCCACATGTAGGGTCATAGTGTCTACCAGGTGTCACGAATGTCCACACGTAGTTAGGACCGTCATGTCTGTCTGGTAAGTGTCAGGTATTGTTCACACGTAGCTTGGGCCGTCTTGTCTCTCAGGTAAATGTCACGTATTGTCCACACGTAGCTAGAACCGTCATGTATGTTAGATAAATGTCACGTACTGTCAGCACGTAGACAGTGCCATCTTGTGTTCAGGTAAGTGTCACTGTCTACACGTAGCAAGGTCAATCAAATCTGTCAGGTAAGTGGCAGTGTGTTTACGTAGCTATTACCACCTTGTCTGTCAGATAAGTGTCACTGTCCACACGTAGCTATGACCATACCTCTGTCTGTCACGTACGTGTCACAGTACGTAGCTGTAGGGTCGCCCTGTCCGCCAGGCATATGTCACAGCTCGCTCACAGCTACGTCAGTGAAACAGACCGTTCACAGCCACGTCATTGTCACAGTCCGCTCACATGTAGTTCAGTGTCACAGTCCGCTTACATATACGTCAGTGTCACATTCCACTCACATGTACGTCAGTGTCACAGTCTACTCACATGTATATCAGTGTCACAGTCCACTCACATGTACGTCAGTGTCACAGTCCACTCACATGTACGTCAGTGTCACAGTCCGCTCTCATGAACATAGTGCCACAGACCGCTCGCATGTATGGAAGTGTCACAATCGACTCACATGTACCTTAGTGTCACAATCCGCTCACATGTACGTGTCACAGTCCGCTCACATGTAAGTGTCACGGTCCGCACATATGTATGTCGGTATCACAACCCGTTCACATGTACCTCAGTGCCACAGTCCGCTCACATATACGTAAGTGTCAGGGTCGACTAACAGCTAGGTATGTGTCACAGGCCGCTCATATTTACCTCAATGTCACAGTCCGCTCACATGTACTTCAGTGTCACAGTCCACAAACAGCTAGGTATGTGTCACAGTCCGCTCACATATATCTCAGTGTCACAGTCGACTAACAGCTAGGTGTGTGTCACAGTCCGCTCACATGTACCTCGGTGTCACAGTCCACTAACAGCTAGGTACGTGTCACAGCCCGCTCACATGTACCTCAGTATCACACTCCACTAACAGCTAGGTACGTGTCACAGTGCACCCGTAGCAAGGACGATCCTGTCAGGTAAGCGTAATGATGATTGTAGCGTTCTGACCTTCCTCCTCCTCCTCCTCCTCATCATCATCATCATCTTTATCATCATCATCATCATCATTATCATTATCATACCCAGCATCACCACCACCTGCCATATCCGCCCGCAGGCATATGACCATGATGATGATGATGATGATGATGATGACGACCACTACCACAACCACCACCACCACCACCATCATCATCATCATCATCTCCGCCCGCAGGCACATGGCCGTGATGATCGCCTTGGCGTTTTGCACCTGCCTCTCCTTCTGCGGTATCTTCATCACCAAGTACGACACGGGCACCTTCTTCGACCCAGACACCAACACCACCATCTACCGTCGACTCCTCACGCCCTTCTACTTGGCCAACAAGGAGGCCATCGAGTTCGTATTCCAGACCTTCAACCTCGTCGTCCCGGCAACGACCTCCATCGTCGTCATACTGGCCACTTCCGTCATAGCTGTGCGCATGCGCTCCGTGACGGCGTGGCGCGAACAGAACGCCAGTGTAAGTTGTGTTTTGCATGTGGATGTGGCGTTCCACAGCTAAACACTCAGTGGATCACTGGTATAGATAGATCTGTCTACATATGTATGTATACATATGAACATAAATATCACGGTACCCACGTAGCCAGGGACACACACACACACACACACACACACACACACACACACACACACACACACACACACACACACACACACACACACACACAAATACCTGGATCTATTACACACACACATACACTAACACCGATTCACACCGACTCACGCTGACAGACAAACACCGGGATGCATTACACACACCTACACTCACACCAACACATACTGACAGACAAACACCTCGATATCTTACACACACCTACACTCACACCGGCAGACAAACACCAGGATGTATTACACACACCTACACTCACACCGACTCACATTGACAGACAAAACTCCTGATGTATTACACCGACACTCACACCCACACACACTGGCAGGCAAACACCTCGATGTATTACACACACCTACACTCACGCTGACAGACAAACACCTCGATGTATTGCACACACCTACACTCACACCGACTCACACTGAAGACAAACACCTGGATGTATTACACACATCTACATTCACACCCACACACACTGACAGGCAAACACCTCGATATATTACACACACCTACACTCACAGACACACACACTGACAGGCAAATACCTCGATGTATTACACACACCTACACTCACACAGACTCACGCTGACAAACACCTGGATGTATTACACACACTTACACTTACACCGACTCACACTGACAGACAAACACGTGGATGTATTACACACACCTACACTAACACTGACTCACACTGATAGACAAAACACCTGATGTATTACACCTACACTCACACCCACACACACTGACAGATAAACACCTCGATGTATTACACACACCTACACTCACGCTGACAGACAAATACCTCGATGTGTTAGACACACCCACACTGACACCGACTCATACTGACAGACAAACACCTGGATGTTTTACACACCCACACTCACGCTGACAGACAAACACCTGGATGCATTACACACACGTTTTGTTCTCTGCACAGGTCACGACATCTTTGTCCTCAGCAGAACGGCGAGAAGCGTCAGTGACCCGGATGCTGGTTGTCGTCTGTGTCATATTCATCATCTGCACCAGTCTCGCCGTTGCTCGGCCGTTTGTGGATCTGTTTGTGGATGGTTTTCAGCCTGCGATGCGCTACGAAAACATCATGTACGCCAGCATCTCCATCATGCACATGATGACGTCATTTAACAGCAGCATTAATTTCGTCATTTATTACGTCATGAGCACACGTTTTCGAGACACTCTGAAACAGACGCTGAAGCCGAAAACCCCCGGCACCAAAATGGTGGAGTCTAACAGTAGAACTGTGGTATCCAGTGTCACGAGCTGATGTCGTCATGGACAGGACACACAGGCTCTCCGACCGCCATTGGCTGTGATTAAAATCAATATTCAAACACGGAAAAAGTTAAACAGAAAGCTATTTATTGTGACAAAAAGCAACGTACGAATTGTCGGGGTAAGTCCCCTCCTCCCCCCGCCCCCCCCGCTTTTTTTTATAATAAATATACAAACAACACTTAGACAACAGTTAAACAGTGAAAAATGAGATGTAGAATTGCTTATCTGCTTTCAGTTATAGCTGTTTTGTCACGTTGCTTTGGTGTTCGGTTGTTTTGGTGTCCGGTTGTTTGGTGTCCGGTTGTTTTGGTGTCCGGTGGTTTTGGTCTAGACACTAAAGCAACCTCACAAAACAGCTGAACAAAAAGCAGATAAGTATAAGTCTACATTTTTTTTTTTTTTTTTTTTTTTTTTCTCTCTCACCGTTTAAACCGTTTAAAAATAAGAGGTTATCCTTAAAATGTGCAGGTTGTTGCCGTTGATCGCTTCTATACAACGCTATTCTCCGCTCTCGAGCAGATACTTCGTTCTGGTCGCATGTGATTCTAAATGAGTGACTAGCTTTTTACAGCGCGTTTTGAATATCCACCGAAGTGGTGTACTTACAGCGCTGTTTGATTGTTACCGCTGTTTGGTTGTTGTTTTTGTCATCATAAATAGCGTTCTGTTCAACCATTTTGGTGTTTGGATCTTGATTTAAAACGCTAGCAGTCA
>OY757555.1:504042-509042 GCA_963584105.1 Alviniconcha strummeri | reverse complement strand
TCTCTCTCTCTCTCTCTCTCTCTCTCTCTCATATACACACACACACGCACTCACACATGCACGCACGCATGCACGCACGCACACACGCACACACGCACGCACGCACGCACACATGCACACACACACGCACGCACACACACGGACGCACACACACATATATACACGTATACACGCACACTATAATTACGTACATCGTAACTTGGTGGTCTTTCATCATCTCCCCCCCCCCCCCCTTACCGCTGCACGTGCATGTGTGTGTGTGTGTGTGTGAGAGAGAGAGAGAGAGAGAGAGAGAGAGAGAGAGAGAGAGAGAGAGAGAGAGAGAGAGAGAGAGAGAGAGAGAATTTTTCTCGGTCCAAGATGTACAGATTACCATATTTATGCAACTTCTAAGGGGGAAGGGAAACACTCCTTCTACTATAGTTCTGTATCACGACCAAAAGAGTACAGTGTCACCTACTCACCAACTTTATACTTCTTTATCACAACCAGAAGAGTGCAGTCGCTGTGGGACTGGGTGAGTGAACGGCTATATACTTACCAACTGTATACTTCTGTATCACGACCGGAAAAGTACAATCCCACCTACGTACCAACTGTATACTTTTGTATCACGACCGGAAAAGTACAGTCCCACCTACGTACCAACTGTATACTTTTGTATCACGACCGGAAAAGTACAATCCCACCTACGTACCAACTGTATACTTTTGTATCACGACCAGAAGAGTACAGTCCCACATTCGTACCAACTGTATACTTCTGTATCACGACCAGTAGAGTACAGTCCCACGTACTTAACAACTGTATAATTCTGTATCACGACCGGAAGAGTACAGCCCCACCTACGTACCAACTGTATACTTCTGTATCACAACCAGTAGGGTGAAGTCCCATGTACTTACTAACTGGAGTGTCCGATGCCAGTGACGGAAAGTCTCTGAGCTCGGCGTCATCGATATCCGGTCCCAGAGAATCCAGTAATGACGCGGTGTCAGTATCTCGTTTAGTGTCCGGCCTGGACACAGTACCCAACCTGTCCGTCGAATCTGAATCTGAAAGAAATTGACCATTAGAGACACTGCGGTTAGATGTCTGGAGCACTGAGTGAGCGAATGGCTATATCCGCTGGTTCCGGTAGTTCACTACTGGGAGAATCTCGACTAGTAGAATCTCGATTGGAATACAATGTCCATTGGTATAGAATCTCAGTTGATAGGATCCTTTCTTCTCGGGTGGAAAACACAGCGCCCTGCTGGGGGTTGGTGTTGTAGCTACAATGTCGTTCTGTAGAATTTGGCTATTTCGTTTGGCAGAAAGCGGCTAACCGAGTGTGGATTTTGTTGGCAGTGGTATTTGTTCGAGTGCGGGTGTGCCTTTAATTGTTGTTCACTGAATTTGTGAGGCAGGTTAGTGAACGCTGAATTCGTGAACGTGTCAAAATGACACTGGTCAAAATTCAGCTGCAAAATGGAGTAGTGAGATACGATTATTTATTGTCCATGCTAAAAATCATACACGGATGTTTGTCTCAGTATTAGTAAACTTTGTCTTGATAGTGTCGCAGTCACCAGCTACTGGGGAACTGTTGTGACTTGCTGTGGTGTGTGTGTGTGTGTGTGTGTGTGTGTGTGTGTGTGTGTGTGTGTGTGTGTGTGTGTGTGTGTGTGTGTGTGCGCGTGCGGGACGCAGGGACTTTTCCTTCACGATGATGGCACAGTCCACGTCATCCTCGCCAACACGGTCTGCAAACATTGTTGTGTGTGTTTGTGTGTGTGTGTGTGTGTGTGTGTGTGTGTGTGTGTGTGTGTGTGTGTGTGTGTGTGTGTATGTGTGTCTGAGTGTGTGTGTGTGTGTGTGTGTGTGTGTGTGTGTGTGTGTGTGTGTGTGTGTGTGTGTGTGTGTGTGTGTGTGTGTGTGTGTGTGTTTCATTTTTCGTGGTCCAAGATGTACAGATTAGCATGTTTCCATGATGTAAACGGGAACGTGACAAACGCCTTGAATACCTATAGTTCTTTTTCTCAGGCTCCCCTGCTTACCAAATGGAGTGTCCCATGCCAGTGACGTAATGCATCCCATGGACCTGACGTTATCGCCATCCTGTCCCAAAAAGTCCGCGAATGATGCAGTGCCAGTATCTCCTTTCATGTGCGGCCTGGACACAGTATCCAACCAGTCCGAGGAATCTGAATCTGAAAGAAAGTTACCATTAATGAAACTGCGGTTAGATGACTGGAGTACTGACTGATAGATTGCACGTGGGTATTCGATGGTTCTGACAGATCGATCACGATTCGTACAATCTAGATTGGTAGATGTGTTCGCAGGAGGAAAGAATGGACGGCAATAGGAGGTACGGGACGGGGGTGGGGTGGGGTGGGGGTGATCGATGCTGAAACTGTGTCGTTTGGTAGAACCTGGATGTCTCGTTTGGCACAAAGCGGCTTACTGACTGGCCGATTAGCCGTTTTGTTGTTGTTGTTGTTGTTGGCAGTGGTGTTCGTTCACGTACGGGTGTGCCTTTAATTGCTGTTCACTGCGTTTTTGAAGCAGGTGAGTGAAGGCTGAAGTCGTGAACGTGTGAGGTATGACACTGGTCAAAACTAGTAGCAACAACAAAAAGTACCATAAATTATATTGATGTTGTTTCATTCAGCATTTGCTGACGCACTGCTGTAACTTCCTACGTGTGTGTGTGCGTGCGTGCATGCGTGCGTGCGTGTATGCGTGCGTGCGTGCGTGCTTGCTTGCGTGCGTGTGCGTGCGTGTGTTTCATTTTCATTGGTCCAAGATGTACAGTTTAAAGGGCCTGTAAAGGCAGTTTCGGGCCACAAAATCACTCCAAATCGTTTCAAAACCACATATAGGTCCGTACTAACGTTCGAAGAGAAGAAACGGTCTGTTACTCACTTGTTTAAAACTTTTTCAGGCCTCGACTAGGTTGTAATGCGTTTATTTTGGCAAAAAGGTCGGAAAATACGGACAACTGAACGTTTCAAAACCAGCGCCATTTTGAATGCGAGATTCCGCGAGAGCTATTTTAGGCTAAAGGTCGACGGTCGGGCAGTGACGTCACAAACAGACCAGCAACCAAACAGGGAAGTCGGGTCTGTGTGAGTGTCCACAGGGCAACCGACTTGGAAAAATGTCCAGTTCAAATAATATAAAGAGGATTTCAAAACAACATATAGGGATGAAACTCCTTTTTAGTATTTGGGCCTTTGTTTATTCCCCCTTGTTATTTCATCTTTCTCGAGTCTTGTTAGGTGCGTGGCGTTTCGGTCTTTTTCGTTGTGTTTACTCTAGCTTTCACTACAGGCTAGACCTCATCAGGGAGCCTGCCTTTTATTGGGTGTTTTATTTTATTTTTCCTGTTTAGCCTTGTTTGTTTCATCATAGTGTAACGATGAAAAAGGTTTGTTCGTTCTATAGTTCAATAGACTAGCGATTTCGTGGCCTCCCTGGGTTAGGGCTTGGGTTTGGGCTAGTTGCCGGTTCTTGCCATTCACTGTTTTTTCTCTTGGTTTGTCCTTTTGTTTCTCGAGTTATATCGTTCGTTTACGAGTACGAGTGAGGGGGGTAGTATCGATGTTTAACGAACCGCTCATTCTTTCTTTGTGTGGGGTAGTTCGTGAGCGTCTGTTGTCCTGCCGTGTTGTTGTCGGCTGAGTGGATTGTATCGTGTACAAAAAAGAACAAAAAAAGAACGCATGGTGGAAAAGAAGAGGAAAAGAGAGAAAAACAAAACAACACTTTCTGAAAAGAAAGAGGAGGCAAAAAATGTCAGCGAGCAACGAAACAAAGCCTTTGTCTCGTTGCTCGCTGACATTTTTTGCCTCCTCTTTCTTTTCAGAAAGTGTTGTTGTTTTGTTTTTCTCTCTTTTCCTCTTCTTTTCCACCATGCGTTCTATTTTTTCTATTTTTTTATCTCTTTTTTTTATATCTCTGGTTTATTGGCCATTTCGTACCCGCTTGTTAGCTTGCCTGATTAGGGCAGCCATTTTGCATTTCTCTTTTCGTCTGCATTTGTCATCGGTAGTCCTGATTAGCGATTTGCCTTATCAGTCTGCAGCCTTTATTTTTCTAGATGGAAGCCGGGTTAGTGAGGGGTACTTAGAGTTAGATAAGATTCATGTTAGTTATGGTTAATTTGGCTTTCCATCTGTTTGTCGGCACAGTTATTTTTGCTCTGTGCTCTTATGGCTGCAACAAATGTAGTCAGTGTAGTCGTCCACTCATTTGTTGCAGACAGTAGTCTATTAGACTGTTGTGATTTGGGTTTTTTTTTCTTCCACTTTATGTTTACAGGTAGGCCACCGTTTGCGTTTTTGAGGTGGTTTCAGCTGTTTTGTTTGTTTCATTTGGTGTCAGCTGTTTGCTTGACTGATTAGGGCAGCCATTTTTCGTTTGCCATCAACATTTGTGGTTTGGTCTTTCTTTCTTTGCCATAGGCATTTGTGGTCTGTTCTTTCTTCTTCTTTTTTTTTTTTTTTTTTTTTTTTTTCGTCACAGGCATTTGTTTCTTACTTACACGGCCTTTTCTGCTGTAGGCATTCGTGCTAGACTTACTGTCTTTGCCTTCTTTCTTTCTTAATGTTCTCAGATGCTAAAGAGCATATTAGGGACAAACTGCGATGTCGACCAACTGGTGCCGTGGCTTCGGCGCGACCCCGTGAGAGTGCCGCTATTTTCCCCAAAGCCCTGTACTATTCGTTGGTGTACAGACCAGCCGAGTTTCTGTTTACCTTTCGGCTTTTACTTTTCTCTCGGTTGTTTCATTGATTTTTTGCCTCGCTTTTGTTTTGTTTCTTAGACAAGGCAGGGGTATTTGTTGGTAGTTCAGTAGTTGTACCTCCTGTTTTTCCTTTCTTTTCTCCGTGTTTACCATGTCCATTTGTTTTTTGTTTGTTTTCTTTCTCTCCCTTCTTCTTCTTCTGCATTTATTACGAGTTCATTATTGCTGAGGATTTGTGTGTTCATTTGCCTCTTTTGTTGATTTC
>OY757555.1:491542-499042 GCA_963584105.1 Alviniconcha strummeri | reverse complement strand
GTCTGCCTGTTCTACCTGGAATTAACCCCATCACTGCCACAGCCTGTAACATTTCCGGGCTGAATGGTGCACAGACACACCTGCAAACAGTCTGTTTTTCCGTCCTATAACATCTGTTTTCAATGCTACGCGTTTTGATGCAAATCCTTTCATATGCCAGCACGCAAAAGAAGACCAAAAAAATAAAAATAAAATAAAAAGAAGGGTTTGAAATTTCGCACTTTTATGGGTCGTTTTCAAGTGACATGGTAGTGAAGGGGTTAACCAATCTGCCCCCCCCCCCCCACCCCCCACCCCATGCCAGCGCTGTAAGTACACCACATCGGTGGATAGTGAAAAACGCGCTATAAAAAGCGACTCACTCATGTAGAGTCACATGCCAGCGCAGTGAGTCTGTTGGAGAGCGGAGAATAGCGCTGTATAAAAGCTGGAGAGCGGAGAATAGCGCTGTATAAAAGCTGGAGAGCGGAGAATAGCGCTGTATAAAAGCTGGAGAGCGGAGAATAGCGCTGTATAAAAGCTGGAGAGCGGAGAATAGCGCTGTGTAAAAGTGATCAGCAACAACTTGTTTCGCTTCGAAGTTAACCTCTTAGGGATGCAACCACATTCATTCGTTCTTCATCAATAAAGAGCAGAAAACTGGAATGTCTGCCGGGCAAAATATGGCAGTATATACTCACATCTGTGCTATGTGACTTTTAGAAAGTCGATTTTTAACAAACTGTACAAGAAACAGAGTGAATATTAGCTGCTGCGTATTTATGTTTAACTACAGTCCTGTTCAGTGGGCCAGTGACAAGTTCGGATCCTTTCAAAAAAGTAGATTAACGACAAACTTTACCTGTGGCGTTTTTTCTCTTGTCCTTCTTTCTCTCTTCCAGCACCTGCTCCGCCATTGCAAAACAGTGGAGATAGATATAATAATATGAGCTTGATAGCGCGTCCACCCGTACCAGTTTCCTTCCTTGTTCTATTCTTAGTGCTTGCGTGCTCACAAGGAAGTTGCTGCATACCGCCTCACGCGTTCTCGTCAGTGCTACTATCTCTCTCTCTCTCTCTATTTGTATAAAAGCTTTGATCACTTCTGTATAGCCTTTTGCAGCTTATGTAGGGCAGAGATAATACCCCCGCCCCCACCCACCCACCCTCCCCCCCATTACCCGCAGCCAGTCGTGCTGTGTGTGCCAACGGATCAATTTACGTTTGAAATGCAGCTACTGTGTATATTATGTATTTACCTGCCAGCCCCAATATTTTCATTGCAGAGAGGCAGTGACGTGTGTGTGTGTGTGTGTGTGTGTGTGTGTGTGTGTGTGTGTGTGTGTGTGTGTGTGTCTGTATCTGTGTGTGTGTGTGCGTGCGTGCGTGCGTGCGCGTGCGTGCGTGCGTGCGTGTGTATGTGCGCGCGTGCGTGCGTGTGTGCGCGCGCGTGTGTGTGTGAAAGAGACAGAGAGAGAGAGTGAGAGAGCGAGAGACAGAGTGAAGCGGAGAGAGGGGGAGAGAGAAAGAGGGGGAGAGAGAGGGAGAGACAGACAGACAGAGACTGAGAGACAGACAGACAGGGAACTCAAATTCGAAAACTTTAATACTCAGGGGTAGTAGGTCATTTTGGACCTATCTAACAACCAGTCCATGCCATATTACAAACACAGATAAGCACGACAATACTACACACAGATAGCATAAGCACGAATAAGCAACTGACAGCGTCCACAGACCACAACTTTCGAAGAGAAAGGAGGGCCGAAGCGGATTCGAACCGAGGTCCCTCTGCTTACCAGCCTAACGCCTTGTAGGCCAGACCGGCTCAGAGCAACCGCAATGGTTGATTGGCGTTAGCACGTCTTATCTCCTCCCTCTCTCTCCTTGTTCTTGGTTCTGCTGCTATGCTCTTTAGGTTTTACTACCTTTTAAATCAGCTGAACGAAACGTGCTTGTAGCAAGTTCAAACGTTTATATTACTAGCATTTCATTTTCTCTCCTGTCGCGCGTACCAGTGACCCCAGTGAGGTCAAAATCATTCAGACTGCAAAAACATTAATGGTCTTGTCACAGACGAGTGGATATGTACAATATTCACAAAGAATGGTCTTGTCACAGACCAGTGGATATGTACAATATTCACAAAGAATGGTCTTGTCACAGACCAGTGGATATGTACAATATTCACTAAGAATGGTCTTGCCACAGGCGAGTGGACATGTACAATATTCACAAAGAATGGTCTTGTCACAGACGAGTGGATATGTACAATATTCACTAAGAATGGTCTTGTCACAGATGAGTGGATATGTACAATATTCACTAAGAATGGTCTTGCCACAGGCGAGTGGACATGTACAATATTCACAAAGAATGGTCTTGTCACAGACGAGTGGCTATGTACAATATTCACTAAGAATGGTCTTGCCACAGGCGAGTGGATATGTACAATATTCACAAAGAATGGTCTTGTCTCAGACCAGTTGACGCGTACAAGGGTCACAAAGAATGGTCTTAATTTTGTCACAGTGTCATGAACGCAGTAAGGCATTATAAAGAGGTTGTATAAGGTATAATAGGGTGTAGTTGTTATAGTATTACAGTAAAGTTTAAAATCAGGGGTTGGTCAACTAAAACGAGAATGCGTGAAGCAAGAGATTTTAGTGCAGGCTTTAATTGAGTTGTTTTCACCGGCTGGACATCAAGCTGATCGGCCGCAGAACGGGACAGTACCCGCTAGCAGGGTACGAAGAAAGGTGTGGGCGGGCTGTCGGGCTCTTGAGCTGTTGGAAGCTTCGGACATATCGTCAGAAGGTATTTATTGTTTACTGAATATTGTTTAACGGGAAGGCAGTATAGAGTAAAGATAAAACATATTTTAAGTTATGATAGATGTTGTAAATTTATTTGGTTCAGATGAATCGAAGTTATTTAGTGAACTATGTTTGGAAGAAACAGGGCAAGAAGTGTACAAAGATTATAATGTGTAAGTTAAGGATATAAAGTGGAGAGAATGCGAGAGTAGACGAACGAAGTGGAGAAATGGTTACTGGGCGAAAAACTAGTAAGAAATATTGTGTTTATCACAGCTTGTGGAGCTGGGGATTTGGCGACCTCTAATCTGGAAGGGATGGGCCCCCGATTCCTGTGGAAGGCAGAGGACAGCACCAGGAAGGGTGACTGTACCGACTGAATGGCGCCAGAAGGGAGCGCGCTGTTTAGCACCCGACGAGACGGTCTAGTGAGCGAGCGGGAGTGTGACGTCATCGGCTCGGTTTTGGGTAAAGTGTTTACCACGGAATGGTCCTGTCCCAAACACGTGTTTCTGAGAGACAACCAATTCCAGCACATGGGATGCTTTCACCAATGACTATTTTGACAACAGGGGAAGTTTGGAAATCTTCGTTCTCCATTGTTGTACTGCATCGAGTTCGAAGTCCGGACGAGTGAGATCTGAGAACATGACATAGTCCTTCAAGGATTCAGGCAGAGGGAGACAGCTCACGTCCCTGTGAAGTTTGCCACGGACGTCGAGGGAGTGTGAGATGACCAGCCGACACATGGACTTCAGGGTCCGCGGTGACGTGGCTATGACCTTCAGGTACGGCAAGGTCAGGTACGCGTAACGACGCTCCTCCTCTGACAGAAAGGGGAATACCCCGACTTTGTCTGAAGCCCTGCTATTATTCGGCACGGGAGGTTCCAGCAGCGCGGTGTACATTCTGAACAATTCCTTGTTGGAGCAGGCACCAGATTCGTACAGCATCTGTGGCTTAGCGGGCAAATTGTACATGATGGCGTATTCCATGGGGGAGATGATTTCCGTCATGGACCAATCAGAAGAAATCCTGGGTCTCAGTCTTTGATTCCACAAGTCGGTGATGGCGGGCTGGTGCGTGCTGAACCCGAGCTTGATGCATTCTTTTAATGTCGCCATTTGCAGTTTAAGCACCGAAAGTGCAAAGGCTGACTGCCCCTTCCTGGAGACGGCCAGAGGGTCGACTCCCCGACACACGAGGTAGTACAAGCTGCCGGGGTAGTTGGCTCTGCAGGATGCGTGAAGAGCCGTCTCTCCGTCCCGAGTGACTCCTCTGCTGACGTCCTGCCCCCAGAACAAACAGCAGTCGATGAGTTCGGCTTGTCTGTGTTCGATCAGGTTTTGTAAAGGGGTCTGCCCTCTAGGGTCTGGCTGGTTGATGTTGCCGTGGAACTGGATCAGTGTCTTCGTGCAGATCCAGTGTTTCCCTCCGCTGGCGTGGTGAAGGACGGAGCAACCGTTATCGTCAAGCGGAAACTGGTCGCCCCCTAGTCTCACAATGCCTTCCACGCCTTCAAAGTCGATATTTCTGATCGCTGTCTGCAAAGCCGTGCGACCGTAGCTGTCCTTGATGTTGATGTCGGCGTCAAGCCGTTCACAGTGCTCCACCACGTCCCACTGGTGGTGTCCCAAGGCGTCCAGCATGGTGGTGTCCCGGTGGGCGAACCCCGTGCTGTCCGTCGCTTCCATCAGCGGCCTCATGGCCTGCCACATTTTGTGTCTGCGTGCACGCTGGAACATGGCCCGCCGTTCCGCCTCGGAGACTGGCTGGCCCATGGAAGACAGCGCCTGCCAGACCACGCTCCCTTCGCGTCTGTCCAAGGCGGTCTCCAGGACCCGCCTCCTCACAGCGTCGCCAATGTCGTACTCCATCACCCTGGCGACGAGCGTCCACTGGTTCAGCTTCATCAGCTCCGGAAGAGCAGCCAGGCACAGCTGCACGCTGACGCCTTTGTCCAAGAGTTCTCTGCAGACGCCCCACCGCTGCTGCCTGAGCATCTCCGGAAAGAGGGAGTTCCTCTGGGCTGCATCCATTCCCAGCTTCACCAGTCGCATCAGCACGGACCACGCCCCCTGCTCCCTGGCTGCCTCCAGAGCACGGCGAAAGTCTTCTGCGCTCTCGCTCTGAATGACGCGACGCAGAACGATGCGCCACTTGCCGCGCTTCAAGGCAGCGCCAAACGCCCGACTCGCTCCACGTTGCAGTTTTTGCTGCAACATCGACAGCTGGCAGCATCGGCTTCTCAGGTCTTTCACTTCCTGGCTCTCTTCTTCATTGCCGTGCTTGCCTTTCGGATTCCTCCTCTTCGCAGACTCACTGATCAGTTTTTCGTGAAACGTACCCTCCAGCAGTTCCATGATTTCCGTTATGTCGGCTCCTGTCTCGAACACCCGGCGGACCAGAGTCCAGTCTGCGTATTTGGCCACCCGGTAGTGAACCCGTCTGGCTTCGCTGTCCGTCAGCCCGTGGTCAGCCAGCTGCAGGAAGACGTCCCACCGCTTCTCCCTGAAAGCCTCCTGCAGCGCCCAGCCCCGCTGGTCGTCGTGCAGAGAGTGGTCAGCCCACTGCTGGACAACGGCCCACTCCTTCAGCTTCACGGCCGCCTGGAACAACTCCCTCCGCACTTGCTCGCCCACGTGTGACAAGGAAGCGTTGCGGATGATGCGCCACTTTTCGGGGTGCCTTTGAGGAATGCTGGACTGGCTCTCTGCGTTGTACCATTTTTCGTCCAGCATATCTTTGACAAGCATTCTGAGAGACACGCGCTGCATGTCCACAAACAGTGGCACGCGACATAGTATTTCGCACAGTCTTTTGTCAGTTGAGTAGCCACGTTCCATGTGTCTGTATTTCCGAACGAATTTTTCCAGCGACGTAAGAACCGATCGCTGATCCATTTCCTGGGCCTCGAAACATTGCATCAGTTGAATATTCCAGCTTTTCAGTTTGTCTTGGAATGTTGATTTAAACGAGTAATCTTTGCTGTCGTCTTTGTCGTAGTGAGTTTGCAAGAAGGAAATGACATCGTCGCGAATCGCTTCGATCTGTTCCTGGAGCCGGTCAGTATCGATCTCCTGTCCAAGTTCAGGACCGCCCAGTCTGGTTTTGTCTTTCCTTCCAAGAACATGAATGAGTGTAGCTGAAAACACTTTGCACAGGTTTTCCTTACAATTCAGACAAACCTGAAGATTTTTGACTGTGTACTGCATTCCTTTGGAATCTCTGCTGGATCGGTACAAAAACTCGTAAAACTCGTCATTGCTACAGCTGTTGACAACTTTCCGAAACTCGTCGTCGGAGCAGGTCTCAACGTTGTCTATCTCGGCCCATCTGCACAAAACACCCAGCACAAACGTCTGATAAATATCATTAGCGGCTTTGGTGAAGCCTCTCCTCATCAACAGTTTGAACAAATGATCAAATCTTCGGCTGGTGCACCTGTGCCAGATGTTCCAAGTAAAGTTATATTCGGAGGCGTTTTTGGCAGCCACGTCTATGGCATAATCACGCTGAGCTTCACTAAGACCTCCATCTAAAAGTGCTCCGACAGTATACCACAGTCCTCGTGACAGCGCCTGAGACAGCACGTGATCAATCTGTTCTTCACCGCAGTGGTAAAGAATGTACGACACAAGCATATTGTCACTGGCGCGCTTGCACGCTTCCTCAACAACCCACCCGTGCAGTTTCTTGTTGATGCCTTGCTCCAAGGCTTGTCCAACGGCCTTCCACATGTTTCGAGACAGCATCTGTTGCAGGACACACTCCATCTCCTCTTCCTTCGTGTACGGAAGCACCTCCTTGATGATGAGTTCTTCTTTGGCGAACCGACTGACTTGTTGGACAGCCTGTTTGTGCTGCTCAGGGTCTAGCTGGCCCTCTCTCAGCAAGACGATCACCGTCTGCCATTTCCTCCTGCGTAAGGCCTCCACCAACTGTCTGCCGACGTCCTCGTCACGTGAGCTGGCGGCGGAAGTGGCCATGACGGAAGATCCGGTGTGGTGTGGTTTCTCAGGGTATTAATGGATATTCCTGGTGTGGTCTCTCAGGGCGCTAATGGATATTCCTGGTGTGGTCTTTCAGGGCGCTAATGGATATTCCTGGCTGGTCGTCTTGCCACTGTAGGTGACGGAGGGTCCTGTCCTCAGTCCGCCCTGTGCCTGTTGGGAGAGTTAGTTAGTTAATTAGTCAGTCAGTCAGTCGATCGGTCGGTCGGTCGGTCGATGGTCGTTCGTTAAGTCAGTCAGTCAGTCAGTCAGTTGTTCAGTTAGTTAGTTAGTTAGTTAGTTAGTTAGTTAGTTAGTTAGTTAGTTAGTTGATTCTTTGAACCTGTTGGGAGAGAGTGTAATGAAACAGATTATGATATGATAAAGGACTGATAATTTATAATTCAGATACACATGAAAGAAAGAAACGAACCACGCAAGAATATGCATGTTATTACTAATTATTTGTCATCATTGATCGCTTTTACACAACGCTATTCTCTGCTCTCGAGTAGACTCACAGCGCTCATGCCGCATGTGATTCTGAATGAGTGCATGACTGCATCCTTGTAAAGCGCGTTTGTTTAATTATTAGTTTTGTTTGTGGAGTGTATTAATGGTGTTGTTATTGTTGTTTTTTGTGTAGTTTGCATTTTAAGTTTGTTGTTGTTTGTTTCTTAGTCTTTTTTGGGGGGGGAGGTGTTTCTTTTTTT
>OY757555.1:478978-488842 GCA_963584105.1 Alviniconcha strummeri | reverse complement strand
GTTGACAACGCAATAATTATGGTGGTGTTTAGAGAGAAGAATGAACGATAAATTAATTTTAAACTGCAGTGGCACCGAGAGGCAGGAACTGGGGTGGGGATGGGCAAGGCAAGGAGGGTGGAGGGGGGTCTGCAGAAATGGAGGGAGTATTTAATTGTCAGTGATAGACAATAGGGCGGGAGAGTGTGGACATTTCCAGAGCAGAGTGGATGGTATGATGGGGGGGGGGGGGGGGGGGGGAGTGCACGTTTGTTAACGAGGGAAGACAACGGACTGGTCAGTCTGCAAGCGTGAGCAGTGACATTTTATTTGTTTGCATTAAGTGGCACTGTAATTACATTGGGCATAAGGAAGCATACAATGTGGATATGAAAGAGAACACGAATGTAAACTATCAGTCACGAGACCAAGTAAATAAATAAATAAATAAATAAATCACACAACGTAGACATCATTCAAGAGACAAAGTGATCACACAATGCAGACATGTCGAGAGATCAGACTATTCAGACATCAGTCATGAGATCACACGATTCAGACATCAGTCATGAGATCACACGATTCACACGATTCAGACATCAGTCATGATATTACACTATCACACGATTCAGACATGAGTCATGAGATCACACAGTTCAGACATCAGTCGTGAGATCACACGATTCAGACTTCAGTCAAGGAACAAAGAGACCGTGCAGTGCAGAGCATCAATCATATGACAAAGAAATCCCACAAAGCAGACATCAGTCAAGTAACAGATTATACCATGCAGATACTAGTCACATGACAATGCAGACATGAGTCACGTGACCAGGAGGTGACCAACTGCTCACCAGGAGGACGAGGACCCGGATGCACTCGGGGTGGTCATGACTGGCGGCGACGTGGAGAGGGGTACGCGTCTGCCCCAAACACCACTCGTTAACAAGGCTCTTGTCGCGTTCCAGGATCAATTCCACAGCTCTGCTCATGCAGATACAACTTCACGTAAATAGGTGTAACCCCCCCCCCCCATCCCCTGTGTGTGTGTGTGTGTGTGTGTGTGTGTGTGTGTGTGTGTGTGTGTGTGTGTGTGTGTGTGTGTGTGTGTGTGTGTGTGTGTATGTATCTGGGTGGGTGGGTGCGCGTGGGTGCGTACATGCATGCGTGCGTGTGTGTGTATAGTATGCATGTGTGTGTGCGCGTGTGTGCGTGCGTGCGAGCGTGTGTGTGCGATTGCATAATTACATGCGTGTGTGTGTGCAAGACTTATGGCTTCCGCACCTTCTCTTGCTTTGGACCCCACATCTGGAATTCACTCCCACAAGACCTTAGACACTGCTCAGCCCTGTCATCTTTTAAAGCCAAACTGAAAACCTTCCTCTTCTCACAGTATTTCCATCCTAACTAATATCAGTACCCAGTTTCTGCTACAGTCAGTGTGTGTGCGTGTGTGTGTGTGTGTGTGTGTGTGTGTGCGCGCGCGCGAGCGCGCATGTGTGTGTGTGTGTGTGTGTGTGTGTGTGTGTGTGTGTGTGTGTGTGTGTGTGTGTGTGTGTGTGTGTGTGTGTGTGTGTGTTATGACTAGTGAATTCTAGTGAATATTTTGATTACATCTGTAACCTAGACACGTCATCTGGGATACCCTAACCGATTACCGTGCGTTGCCCTTGTAACAGGCCAGATGAAGAGGTGGAAAGTGGTTGATGTTCTTCACACGCAGGTCAGTGTCAGGCAGTTGGACAAGGGCGGCAACCGAGTCGTTTTGGAACTTGTCGATAGCCACGTGGAGCGCAGTGTCTTCGAAGTCATCCTGAAGAACATTCAGAGTCATCCTGAGTAACCATCTTCTTCTCTTCTTCTTTTTTTTTATTATTTTTATTATGATTATTATTATTTAGTCTTTTCTCATAAGTAATATCAGACTGATCTTACGACTAACAACCTAACAGCGTGTGTCAATAAATTACACCAAAACAACAGACTAACAGTTTCTTTGAATATTCGTTTGTTTCCCCATCATTCCCCGAAAAAAAAAAGAGAAAAAAAAAGAGAGTAACGATTAGTATCATCCTGAGTAACAATGGACGTCATCCTGAGTACCAATCAAAGTCATAATGAATAATGACCAGAGTCGTTTGAATAACGTTTAAAGTCATCCTGAGTGACCATCAAACTCATCCTGAATAACGTTCAAAATCATCATGAAAAACGATCAAACTCATCCTGAATAACGTTCAAAGTGATCCTGAATAACGTTCAAGATCATCCTGGATACCTGAATACCGTTCAAAGTCATCTGAACAACATTCAAAGTCATCTGAATTAACGATCAAAGTCAACCAATCACCGTAGAAACCAGCTTCATTGACGGCAAAGAACAAAATTCTCCTCAACTTCCAATAACGGCCATCCTGCATATACAGCCACCAACATAATGATGAAAACGAGGTCCATGATTATGCAGTGTGTATTGGGCGATTCAGCGAAGCTGGTTTGCTAGAGTGAATGCGCTTTGTAATCTTTCGCGAAAGAAGTCGCGAGAGGTCGCAGCGCACTTCCGGGCCGATTTCTGAGTAGGCGTTGCTTCACGCAGTGTATAACAGTGGAAGTTGAAATTAGAATTGCGAAGCAGTACAAATGCCAATACTGTTGCAGTTGCAAAAATTACCGTGGAAAGGGAATGTAGGGTGAACAAAAAGTGTCTTTGCGTCGTTTTGGGGCTGATCAGAAGATCGCGAGTTCGTAGGAAAAAAAAAGCGTTTTGGGGCATCCTAAAGCACGAGCAACAAGTTATTGCTTATTTCCAGACACATTATGACTACGTGCCTCGAAAAATGCCATTAACGTCGGCAGTGTAAAATTCGCAAATTCACTGTCACCGCCTTCCATTGTGAAGAAAGTACGCACCGGAAGTAAAAGCAGCCAAGGGACTTAAGCGATGCCGGGCAAAAGTCAAGGGAGTTAACAACCCCGCCTGAATCGCTCAATAGACACGCATGCAGTAAGCTCGCATACCGGCGTTAAAGATCATGAAGTCCATGTCAGAGCTTGGTGGGTTTTGTTAACACCAAAATAACCCAGCATACACTAAAAAAGTGCCAGAGATTTCAGAGTGTTGAATTTGGACACAATACAGAGGAGGAAGAACAGCAATACAATACAACCTTATTGCCAAGTGTGTGTGTGTGTGTGTGTGTGTGTGTGTGTGTGTGTGTGTGTGTGTGTGTGTGTGTGTGTGTGTGTGTGTGTGTGTGTGTGTGTGTGAGTGTGGATGGGTTGGGGATGGGTGCGTGGGTGGGCGTGCGTGTGTGCCTGTGTGTGTGTGTGTGGATGGATGGGTGGGTGGGTGAGTGTGTGTGCGTGCGTGTGTGCGTGTCTGTGTTTGATTGCATACATGCATGCGTGTGTGTGTGCGTACATGCATCCGTGGGTGGGTGTATAGTATGTGTGTGTGCGCGTTTGTGCGTGCGTGCGAGAGTATGTGTGTGACTGCATACATGCATGCGTGTGTGTGTGTGTGTGTGTGTGTGTGTGTGTGTGTGTGTGTGTGTGTGTGTGTGTGTGTGTGTGTGTGTGTGTGTGTGTATTTTGGTTGGTGGGTGGATGCGTGCGGGCGTGAGTGCATGTGTGTGCATAGTATGTGTACAGGAATGTTCTGTGGTGCCAAGGACACCCGTCACACATTCACGCCAATCATAAAACATCATTAAAGTACAACAACAACAGCAAGCACCAAACAGCCGGGGAAAACGTCAGAGGTAGAAAGGAAGAAGGAGAAGAACGCAGGTCAACTGACCTTGATGTTGACGTCAACGCCACGCGCAGCGAGTGCCCGGATGGAGCGTGTTAGGTTTTCGAAAGCAGAGAGGTGGATGTACGTATGTCGTTTGGGGTCAACAACAAAGGGATCAGCGCCTGCTTCCAGCAAGATGTCCACCAGTTCCTCGCTTTTCCTTCAGGAAGAACACAAAGGCGGTGTGAGAGCTACACAGGTCCCCATTGAGAAACGGTCCGGCGCAAAGGGACATGTCCACCAGTTTTCACCCGGCCTTCAAGAAATACACATGGGAATGTCTCCCCTTGGAGAAAAGGTCCGGGAAACAGTTCGTCTTAGGAACTAAGAGGCCGGCGGCCTCTCGCGGCCTCCCTCTTCCGAGGCCCTATTGTCTCCTGGATATGTTATTGTTGTTGCGGTTGTCGTTTTTTGTCGAGTTCCCCGACTGAACTCTGAGGGGGGCAGCCGTTATATGTAACTGTACATTAACTCTGTATTAACAAATGCGTTCCATAGGTGTGTGTGTGTGTGTGTGCGTGCGTGCGTGCGTGCGTGCGTGCGTGCGTGCGTGCGTGCGTGCGTGCGTGCGTGCGTGTGAGAGAAAGAGAGAGAGAGAGGGAGAGAAAGAGAGAGAGAGAGTTCGGTGTGTATGGGTGCGTTTGTTTGTTTGTTTCTTTGTTCACTATCCATTCACATAGGCAGTCACGGCCCGTCCTCGGAGGATTTATTCCCACTTCTGAAAGGTGTCTGCTGTTATGCAAAGAGAGGTCATCATGGCTGAAGACAGTTCCCACACAACGATCGTGGGGCTGAGGAGCGGAGACAGCTCAGTGGGTAGAGTGCCGGACTCGTGATCGAAAGATCGCGGGTTTGAGTCCCCGCAGGAACAGCGCGATTTGTTTATTTATTTACTTTTTCTGTCCATCCAGGGCCAAATTTCTGGGCAGACTCTTACTTAGGTATTCGTTCCACCCCTGTGTTACCGCACTAGCACGTAAAAGATCCCGGTCATTCTGCTAAAAATGCAGATGGCAGCTAGTGAAAGCTAAACACACATGCACCCTACCTATGTGGCTTTGCTTGAAGTGACGTGACATGGTGCATGGTTGTATGGTGTGCACAGAACCTGCGCCGCGACGGCAGCAGTTTTACGTGGCATCAGCGATGTAACAACCAGACATGGCGGATACTCAGAACACGCTATGAAAAGGCTACACTCTCTCATTCGGAATCCCATGCGACAAGAGCGCAGCGAGTCTGCCTCCCAGAGCAGAAAACAGCGGAAAAGAAGAAAATTCTCCCGCCGCTCCTGCCGGGACTCGAACCCGCGACCTTTCGATCACGAGTGTGGCGCGCCGTAACTCTTAGCCATCTCCATAGGTCAGGTAGGTTGCTTAATGTCCTCAGATGTCAGTTGACATATTAGGGACAAGCTGAAACCGATGCCAAATCATGGTTCAAAATAGGCTCGTTAGGACGGACAGCCCAGGACGGCCACCTCGACTCTCACACGGCTCCTGAACTATGCCATCCCCATATACATACTACTGGTACTTATATCTGTTTCGTTAATCCCTTGAAGAGAGAGAGAGCTGATTCTGGCGGCCATACCCTTCGATGGCAGCAGCAAGCGGAGTTGCGAAGGGAGGCAATCCATGATTGACGTCGGCTCCTAGTTCCAGCAGAGTTGTCGCCACCTGCAGACGCGGTTGGCCTCCGACGCAGGCAGTCACAAGCGGGGTCTTGTCATGGTATTCTCTCTCCAACTAAGCAGTCACGTGCGTGAACGAACCGTGAATAAATCACGCGCGTGAAGTCATAACGTAAATCTAAACATCGAGCATTGGCATAAAGAATTATTTATTTTTTTAAAAGAAGAAAAAAGAAAAAAAAGGCGTATTTAAAAAAAAAAAATTCAAATTAAAAGCAAAACAAAAATAACACAAGATGATAGATGCGTAATGCCAAAGGTATATAATATAAATGAACGAACAAGTCAATAAATAAATAAATACAAAAACCAGTCACTCAGTAAGAGATGAAGCAAAGCAATATCTAATTATTGTATATAATTAGTCACAGCATTATATATATATAGCCGGGACAAAGATGCACGATGAAACGCAAATTCTCGAAAATGTCAAACACGCAGACGACTACAGAGTAAAACAGAAAATATCGAAAAGAAGGACGTGAGGAGAAAGTAAATTACAGACATAATTATTATCTTACCAACGATCCGTCAGCCATGCACATTGACCGCACCGTCACGTGATCGCCATTCTTAATGGCGGAGAACAAACTCCGAATATCGCTGGTCCCAGATGAAAGTTTTTGTTCACTTTGGATCTTTTCCCTCAGCATGCGGTACAGATCTTGGGATTCTGAAGTAATAATAATGAAAATAATAATAATAAATATTGAAGAAGAAGAAGAAGAAGAAGAAGAAGAAGAAGAAGAAGAAGAAGAAGAAGAAGAAGAACAACAACAACAACAACAACAACAACAACAACAACAACAACAACAACAAACTGAAGGAATGAGAAAACGTTAAACTAAAATAGGGAGTGCGCATATGAACAGCAACTTGTGGCTACTCAAAACTACACTCAAGAGAAGACAAGCAAGAGTTTACTGGCATAGACTGAATTTTGATAGTCGACTGGTCTGTCGGTAAATAAGCACATTTGGTGGTTGCTTTGGCTCGTTATTTGATTGGTGGCTGCTTGCATACAAAGCTGCCGGTTTTGTTGTTGGTGGTGGGTTTGTGTGTGTGTGTGTGTGTGTGTGTGTGTGTGTGTGTGTGTGTGTTGTGCGTGCGTGCGTGCATGCGTGTGTGCGTGTGTGCGTGTGTGAGTGTGTGCGTGTGAGTGTGTGTGTGTGTGTGTGTGTGTGTGTGTGTGTGTGTGTGTGTGTGTGTGTGTGTGTGTGTGTGTGTGTGTGTGTGCGTGTGTGTGCGTGTGTGTGTGTGTGTATGATGTTGTTGTTGGCTTGTTTTTTCTCTCTTTTTTTTTTTTTTTTTTTTCTTTGTATTTTTTGGCGGCGGGGGTGTTACACGTCATCAACAGCTATTCGTAATTTGTAAGCAAAAGAACAGATGTTTTTGGTCTCGATTCCTTTTTGCTATTGTTATTATTGATGTAGTTGCTGTTGTTGTTTCCCTTCTTTTTCAGCTTTTTTCTTCGTAATGTTTTCATTGTTGTCTTTGGATTCTGATTGTTTCCACCGCACTAGACATAGTCAACAGCACACCATTGCCGCATTTGAACAACCGGGTACAATCTCAGAACACTAAATACCTTGCACCGAACTTACTTTTCTGATCTTCTGAGCTTGTTTCTGCGGCAGAGAGCTTCTCCCCGTCACTCAGCGATGCCTGTGCCGAAATCTGGGGTGGCTGTCCACCCGATTCTATCCTCAGGGAGTCAGGCTTCAGGTCGGGTGCAGGGATGCAGGAGGCGGGAGCGAACAAGAAGAAGGGACGTCCAAAGCTGACCAGCACGTCGCCATCGCTGTCCACCTTCAGCACGCGGCCCGTCTTCCCAACCGTCTGCAGTCACAGCGGGTCAGGCAACAATCAGGCAATGCTTGAGGCACGTGTCAACAGCTGAGGCACGTGTCAACAGCTGAGGCACGTGTCAGAGCTTGAGGCACGAGTCAATACCTGAGGCACGTGTCAATACCTGAGGTACGAGTCAATACCTGAGGCACGTGTCAATACCTGAGGTACGAGTCAATCAGTACGAGTCAACAATTGAGGCACGAGTCAACAGCTGAGGCACATATCAACAGCTGAGACACGATTCAATCGATACCTGAGGTACGAGTCAACAATTGAGGCATGAGTCAACAGCTAAGGCATGTATCAGTCAATACCTGAGGTACGAGTCAACAACTGAGGCACGTATCAACAGCTGAGACACAAGTCAATCAATACCTGAGGTACGAGTCAACAGCTGAGGCACGAGTCAACAGCTGAGGCACGTGTCAATGAATAGCTGAGGCACGTATCAATAAATGAGGCACGAATCAACAGCTGAGGCACTTGTCAACAGCTGAGGTACATGTCAACAGTTGAGCCTTGTGCCAATAGCTGAGGTACATGTCAATAGCTGAGGTACATGTCAACAGCTGAGGCACGTCTTGGGGACGTATTTATGCCACTGCCATAAAAAACAAAAACAAAAAACAACATAAAAATGAATTAGGAAGAAAATTCGACCATAATATTCAAAACTCTAAAAGTACTGCTATAAAAACACGTGGGCTCAAGGCATTTTCACGCACTGCAGTGATCAGTAAAACAGGTGAGCATACAAGCATCAGCTATTGCCGACTGAATCTGATCGACTCTCAGCCATAGTGTTTAATATTACAAGTGAATACAGCATAATCACATAGTGAACTACTTAGAGCAATAGTGTTTAATATAACAAGTGACTACTGCATGATCAGGATTTGAACCACTCACAGCCACAGTGTTCAGTATATCAAGTGAGTAGAGCATAGCCAGGATTTGAACCACTCACAGCCACAGTGTTCAATATAACAGCTCGTGACTACAGCATAATGAGGATTTGAACCACTCACCGCCTCCATCTCCGTCTTCCAGCCGACCCTGCAGTTGAGCAGCTTCACTAGCTCCTCGTCCTCACGGATGCGGACAGTGGTGCCTTCCTTCAGGGTAGACACCTGTCAAAATATTGTAATTAGTACATACTTGTCAGCTCTGCTACCTCTCCAGGTGAAAAGCATATGGACCATCAGTCTGTACATTCCGTAACAGCTTGTAAACTGTTTTTCACGGATTGAAACAACTCGCAAACGAAGGCAAATTCCAGATTGTCTGGTGGTGCGTGTAGCAAAGTTGAATCTGGACATAATGTGATAGCTGGGTTGATCACGCTTCATAGGTGCAAAGGTACTAATGTGTTCATATAGTCAGTCGAGCTGAACTGCGTCCAGTTCTGTGCTCGAATTATTTTGCTAGATATGTGTGAAAATACCGCTTCAGTGTGTTCCTTCTGACGCACTCAGCATCGATATCTAACGCATAGAAACAAATATAAAAAAATTAAGTATTTAATATTTCACACATTCTGCTAAATATGTGTGAAAATATTGCAGCAAGGTGTTTCTTGTGACGCAGTCAGCACTGACATTGATAACTATTGCACTAAAATAAATGAAAAGCAATTACGTAAAATAATATAGAAAATCAAAACAAAACCAAAAACCAAAAGAACTAGGCTAAAGCCAGGAAGAAGGGACAAGCTGCCACTGGTCTTGTTTGCATGATCTCATTCATTCATTCAGTTCAGTAAAGAGGGAGAGCCCGTTGATCGACAAGTCGCCAATGGTGCAGCGTCCTTGACCTTGACTCTGAGGTACTGGCGAGGAACAGCCTGGCTGTGAATGGAGATCGTCGTGATCGCTGCTTCTGGCGATCGCAATGGCTTGCACCAGGCACAGACCTGGGGCGAAATAGTGTATATAATGTAGGTAATGTAAGTGTAGCACACTCACCTTAATCAGAGCTCGTGGGTTGTATCTGTAGATGCGGGACCGGAACTTGGAGGAGACGGCACCTTGAGGCGAAATGTTAACAACCTCTCCAGTATGGCCGATCGCCTAAGAGAATACAGCACGTGTATATATATATGTGTGTATAGCAACAGGCATTAAATTATGCTGCATTCTTCTGAAGTCTCTTCTTCTTCTTCTTCTTCTTCTTTTTTTTTAAATTTTATATTTTAAAGACAGTCAAACGGTTCTGTCCAGTTAATGTATATTATCTAAACAAAACAGTAACTTTTGTTTTCACTGTTTTAAATAAAACAATCCAAATAAAGGATTTCACTTCCTTCCCCCCCCCCCCCTTTTTTTTTTTTTTCCTTTTTAAAAAAGAAAAGAAAGAAAGATTGAACTGTATCGAACAATTTATTAGAACAAGAACAGGCGTTTTACAAAGACATTGCATGGGATCCTGGTTGCGGGTTCGAATCCCAACTGGAACAAAAACGTACATGCACTCTCTCGATCTGGCCTTCCTCAGGAAAACAACAACATTACTAGCTGTCGTAAGTCCCATTGGATATTCCAATTTA
>OY757555.1:471478-473978 GCA_963584105.1 Alviniconcha strummeri | reverse complement strand
GTCCACTTGGAGGGCAGAGAGCGTGCACACACACACACACACACACACACACACACACACACACACACACACACACACACACACACACACACACACACACACACACACACACACACACACAACACACAACACAACACAACACAACACAACACAACACAACACACACACACACACACACACACACACACACACACACACCACACACACACACACACACACACTCACACACACACACACACACACACACACACACACACACACACACACACACACACACACACACACACACACACACACACACACACACACACACACACAAGATCCAAAAATTGGCCTGGTTTGCTCTGTCTGTCTGTCTGTCTGTCTGTCTCTGTCTGTCTCTGTCTGTCTGTCTGTCTGTCTGTCTGTCTGTCTGTCTCTCTCTCTCTCTCTCTCTCTCTCTCTCTCTCTCTCTCTCTCTCTCTCTCTCTCTCTCTCTCTCTCTCTCTCTCTCTCTCTCCCCCCCCCCTCTCTCTCTCTCTCTCTCTCTCTCTCTCTCTCTCTCTCTCTGTGCATGTCTCTCTGTCTCTGCCCCCGTCCTCTTCTCTCTGTACCTCCCTCCTTCTCTCTCTGTCTCTTTCTCTCCGTGTTCTTTCTCGTTCCTCTCTTGTCTACTCCTCTCTCTCTCTGAGTTTCCCTCTCCTCCCCCACCGCATTTCACACTCTCTTTCTCTCAGTACAATCAGCCCAGGCCTCACAAAATAAACCTTTCCAGTGGGACAAGAAACGTGTCAGCTAAACCACACCCGGGAATAAACACCATTCTCTCCCGGGCCGTGATATATATATATATCTTCCTGTCATCGGGGATCAGGAGCTGTGTGAAAGTCGAGGTGAAGTCCTGGGCTCCTCACCTCCGTCCCTAATAGTCCGTAGGGTCTCCGTGGACGTAAAGCAACAATGAACTTAACATTCACTCGTTTCAAGTGCTGTGTCACCAGCATGGGAATTGAGGTTTGACCGCTCGGACAACTCTGCTGCCAAAAGATTTGGTCCCCGGTTCGGACACTCAAAGGAGTTAGCCATAAGAGACCAATGAGGCGTCACGAAAGTCCAGCCTTTCTTCCCCGCTGGTCATTGGTGATGCCCCGACTCAGTGTCCACTGCCGAGTGTTCAGATTTAGCGACTGTCTGAAAGAATGGGGAAAATCGCTGCACAAGAGGTGATCAAGATGGGATTACGTAAGGCACGTATCAGAGCCCCCGCTTATGCAGATGCTAAAAGCAGAATTCAGGAGCAGTGTGAGAGAGGAGATGGAAGCCCTGGGCTACACTTCCTTGATAATCCATAGTCTTTGTGCACGTAAACCAACACTGAGCCAAGATATTAAACTTTTAGAGCTCAGGAGCTGTGTGAAGTCGAGGTGGATGTCCTGGGTTTCCCATCCTAATAGTCCGTGTTTTACGGTCTCTGTGGACGTAAAGCTACATTGAACCAGATCCTAAAACTTCAGAGTTAAGGATCTGAGTAAAAGACGAGGTGGACGTCCTTGGCTCTCCGTCCCTAATAGTCCTTATGGTCTCTGTGGACGTAAAGCAACATTTGAAGAAGAAGAAGAAGAAGAAGAAGAAGAAGAAGAAGAAGAAGAAGAAGAAGAAGAAGAAGAAGAAGAAGGAGGAGGAGGAGGAGGAGGAGGAGGAGGAGGAGGAGGAGGAGGAGGAGAAGAAGAAGAAGAAGAAGAAGAAGAAGAAGAAGAAGAAGAAGATCCTAAAACTATCAAATCACGCCTGTCGCAGATCTTTTTTCTTTTTTTTTTCTCTTTTTTTTTTTCTTTCTTTTTCTTTCAATTTTTTCTTTTTTCTTTCTTTCTTTCTTTCTTTCTTTCTTTTTTTTTTTTTTTTTCTTTTTTTTTTTTTTTCTTTTCTTTTTTCTTTCTTTTTCTTTCTTCCTTTTTTTCTTTTTTCTCTTTTTCCAATCACGGTGACGGTGCTGTTGGCGGTGATGTTGATGGTGATGAAGATAGTATTTGTTGGTTTAGAGATTTGGGCCTGTTTCTACCACCAAATACCATTACCCTGAAACAACCCACCCTGCTCTCTCCGACAGTCTTCTTCATAGCATCATTTAGATCTGTCCCACAGGACCCATCGTTTCCCCTCTGAACACTAAATAGGTCGCTGTATGGCTTACCTATGTGATTGTATGCTCGGTTGTGTGGGGGGTGGGGGTGGGGGGGGGGGGGGTAAGCGGAGGAATAGATCGAGTGAATGATTTCTTTCGGTCTCGAGGTAGTGAACAGATATTCCTAATATACAAGACAACTTTATTAAAGCATTGTGGAAATTACATGGTCTGCCATAAGAAATAGAATATAAAAACACACACACACATAAAAAGTTGTCTATATATATATATAGACAACTTTTTATATATATAAACGCCTCATATAACAAAACATTGCACCAACAACATACGTTCTCACTCTTCCAAATAACACTCCACTCGCACAAACAGCCACCT
>OY757555.1:464932-467432 GCA_963584105.1 Alviniconcha strummeri | reverse complement strand
AGCAAGAAGAAATGGAAGAATGAAATACTTGTAAAGCGAAAAACAAGAGCAAAATGAAAATGTTTAAATAACGAAGAAAAGCAAGAATAAGAGAAAGAAGAGAAGGAAAATGAATACTTGTAAAGCGAAGAAGAGGAAGAAGAAAAGAAAAAAAATTACGCCAAACAAGAAGAAAAAGAACTGACGGAAGAATGAAATACTTATAAAGCGAAAACGAAGAGAAAAATGAAAATAGCGAAGAAGAATAGAAAGAGGAGATGGAAGAATGAAATACTTGTAAAGCAAAGAAGAGCAGGACAATTTTTTTTTAAAGAAATGAAATCACGAGAAAAAGAAGAGACAAGTCAAGTCAATTCAAGTGGTTTATTCAGAAACCCCAGTGGATCCCCATTTCATGAATAAATATCAATGAAAGAACATCTGGTAAGACACGGCAGTAAACATAAAATACAAGTGCATACAACAAAAAAGAAACAAACGGCAACAAAAACAAAAACAGAATCGTACACATTTCCAAAACAAAAAACAACAACGAGAAACCAGAGAAAGATCATTAACCAAAACAAAAGCTAGAGGAAAAAAATAGAATAGATAGGTACATCAAACACACACACTCACTCACTCACATACACGGAAGAATGAAATACTTGCAAAACGAAGAAGAGGAAAATTAACATTTTGAAATGACAAACGTGAGCAAGTGCTCTTTGTACGTTTTTACAGTAATCCCGCCCCGGTTATCAGATCCACGCAATTTTATTACTGTACTATTAGTAAGCCGGGAACCGGAGCAGAGGACGCTTTTGTTTTAAAGCTCGGCGTATAGCGTAACGCCACATGGCTTATAGCTAGCTTAATCACACAGCCGACCGGCGCCGTTGCGCGCCAGTTTCAGATCTGTTTTCTCCCTAATATTTTGACCGCTTGTTTGTTTACCTACTTCTTTTTATGCACCAAGCCATGTGTAATATAATTTGGCATCTTAGAATGTGTACAGGTTTATTTAGATCTTATTAAGACGCAGGATCGAGCTTAATCAGTAGCCGATGCCTCTCTAGGTCTATTCTTTTCATAGCCGTCGTCTGCATGGCGGTGCGTTCTCTGTTTAGTACTAATCGTTGTTTTGACTCGATTAAAGTAATTCTGTGTCGATCGGTGCTTTGTCGTATAGTTATTAATGGTTTAAAAGATTGTAACTGTAGCTTTTATTTGATGTTTTTCATGATTTAATTAGTTTAGTTATTGTAGAGGAAAGTGTATTTCTGCGGGCCAAGGAAAAACAAAATTGTCAGCCATTTTGTGGTCCAGAGGGCCGATTTGATTGTAGCGATAGCGTGTGTTCCTTGCGGCCCGCGCCGCTCTCTTATCTGTGCGTGCGAGTGAGGATTTGGGGTGTTCTGAAAATTGTCTGCTGCTGTACAATAAAACCTGATTGCCGCCTCCGCCTGCTGTGGTCTCGCTTTTTGACGGACTCCGCTGCCTGTGTCCTGTCCTTCTACCACTCCAGGCCATTACACAAAGAAAAAGAAAAAGACGAAGAAGAGACACAAGAATGAAATACTTGTAAATTGAAGAAGAAGAGGAGGAATCAAATCCTTGTGAAGCGCCAAGAAGAGGAGGACAAAATTAATGATTTAAAAAAAAATCACGATTAAGAAGAAGAGAAGAAAGAAGGAAGAATTAAATACTTGTAAAGCGAAGAAGAAGACAAATTCATGAAAAAGTTGATATCACGAAGAAGAAGAAGAGAAAAAAGAATGAAGAAGAAGAAGAGAAAGAAGAATGAAGAAGAAGAAGAAGAGAAAAAAGAATTAAATACTTGTAAATCGAAGAAGAAGATGAAAACATTAAAATCTTGTAAAGAGCGAAAAGGAAGAGTAGGAAGAAAGAAACCTTTTTTTCTTTTTCTTTTTTTACGCCCAATCATCTAGGACGAGCAGAGGAGGAAGAATGAAATACTTGTAAAGCAAAGAACATTAGAAAAAGATCATTTGGGAGACTGAAATATTTGTAAAGCAAAAGAATTTAGGAAAAGATGACGAGAGAAAAATGAAGAATTCATGAAGCAGAGAATTTAGGGAAAAGATGACCAGGGATAATGAAGTACCTGTAAAGCAGAATTATGGAGAGAACAAATTACGAGGGACAATGAAATACTTGTAAAGCAAAGAATTTTAGAAAAAGATAACGAGAGAAAAATGAAATACGTCTATTAAAGGAAAGAATTTTTGAAAAAGATAACGAGAGAAAAATGAAATACTTATATTAAAGCAAAGAATTTTTGAAAAAGATAACGAGAGAAAAATGAAATACTTCTATTAAAGCAAAGAATTTTTGAAAAAGATGACGAGAGAAAAATGAAATACTTCTATTAAAGCAAAGAATTTTTGAAAAAGATAACGAGAGAAAAATGAAATACGTCTATTAAAGCAAAGAATTTTTGAAAAAGATAACGAGAGAAAAATGAAATACTTCTATTAAAGCAAAGAATTTTTGAAAA
>OY757555.1:447432-459932 GCA_963584105.1 Alviniconcha strummeri | reverse complement strand
AAGCGAATTTTGGGGACAGATAAGGCCGCTTTTGTATACTTTGGACTAAATCTTTTTCTCCGTACGTACTGACTAAGGCGGGATGATGAGGCGGGGTGGTAGTGCAGGGCTGTGGGGGAAGGGGGGGGGGGGGGCAGGAGCCAAGATGACATAAGGCCGATTAAAACACGGCTGTGATGTTACTTGTTTGCTGCTGACCTCTTAACACCAAACAGCTTCTTGGCCCCGTTCCTAAAGCTGCTGCTGACAGCAAAGTAGATGAAGAAGTCGACGCTCCAGCTCAGGACGTTGACAGAAGAAACGATGCTTGGGATCAAGGAAACTGGAGGCTTGTGGAAAAAGATGTCTTTGCCCCATTTTTCCAGCCGACTGAACAAATCCCTGCTCATGTAGATTTCTAACGGCAGATTCAGCGTGAAGGTGACTACCGAATACGCGATAATGACAGCCACGGACTGCGTCGGGCTCGAACGGTTTTTGCTGGTTGGGGTTCTCAAGTGATTGCCGCGCATCATCTTCTCGTGCCGTAGCAGAAACACGAGAAGGCCGAGGTTGGTAGCGATGAGCATGAGCCCAGGCACGTATACAAAAAGGACGTTTGTTGCCACAAAGAAATACAGTAGGTTCAAGTTTGTCAGAAATCCTTCCTCGGGAGCCACGGATCCCAGCGTGGTGTTTTGGACTGGGTCGAACTTTTCAAGAACTCTCCACCGAAATTGTGTCTCAGTCGTGCTGAACACCAGCATGGCGACTAGAATGAGCAAGATCGCGAGTTTCGGTTTCTTCACCAGGACTCTTCCTCTCATGAAGAGTGGGAATGTGTTCATTAGGAAACGGTCTAAGGTCATGAGGGTGGTTAGGAAGACGATAGTGCGTCGCAGAGCAACTGTCACAGTCAGCTCAGAAACCAGCCTGAAATACGCGAGAACTAGAGGAACGAATCTTGTGTTCCTGTAAATAATATCCATGACGACGATGGGCAAATGGACCACGAGCGCAGTGGTTTCAAAACCGATCAATCCGATCATGATAGTGTTAGAACGCGTCGCGGAAGACCTCCAAAACACCACAAGCGACGGAATGTTCAGTGACAACCCCATCAGTGTCACGGCAATGGAAGTTGCGGACAACGCGAGCTTGGCCTGCAGGAGAGTCTCCGTTGAAGCCAGTTCCCCACTCGGTGCTGGAGGTTTTCCTGAGGGACTAGGACCAAGGATGCCAGTAGGTCCACCATCGGGGCCTTGGGAAACAGGTCCACTATCGCGGCCTGGGGAAATAGGTCCCCCATCGGGGCCTGAGGGAATAGGTCCACCATCGGGGGCTGGGGAAATAGGTCCACCATCGGGGCCTGAGGGAATAGGTCCACCATCGGGGGCTGGGGAAATAGGTCCACCATCTGGGCCTAGGGAAATAGGTCCACCATCGGGGCTTGAATAAATAACTCCACCATGGGGGCCTGGAGTCATACGTCCACCACTGGAACCGGAGGGAGTAAATCCACCATCTGCTGTTGTGTCGTTCTTCCCGCTCATATAATCCTTGTCCTTGTTCTGGTCGACTGCCCGGGAGGTGGTGTGCGTGGTTTTCTGGGCATCATCCTCATCTCTGCCGTTGTAATTAGTGTCGGGGCGGGCTGGGCTGGTTTTGTTCGGGCTGTCTACAAAGGCCGGGTCCCCGTTGTCCGTTGTGTTGAGGTCCAGATGTTTTGGGGTGGAATTCTTTCCCGTGGATGACGCACCAGTGGCTGGGCCTGGGCTTGTTGTCTGAAACGCTGCGTCTTCTAGTCTGACGGATAACACACAAAGAGACAGCGAGTAAGAACGATAGTTAGAAGATGAACAAAATGATCGATTCTGGTTAGTTAATGCCTATCGAACCATGGTGGTTATGTCATTTCTGTTAGAAAAACAAACAAACAAAAAACGACCACTGATCGATTCTGGATAGTTAACACCTACTGAAACATGGCCGTCATATTATTTCTGTTAGAAGAAAAACAGACTGGTCGATTCTGGCTAGTTAATGCCTATCAAACCATGGTGGTCATGTCATATCTGTCAGAAAAACAATAACGACTGATCGATTTTAGATAGTTAACGCCTATCGAACCATGGTGGTCATTTCATTTCTGTTAGAAAAAGAAAAACAGACTGATCGATTCTAGACATTTAATACCCACTGAACCCATTGTTTATTTGAGGAAGAAACATGAGGCATCGAGTCGCAGACAAAACTTTGATTCACTGCTAATATTTCACGCCGGTACTTTAAGCGTTGGGACAGACACTGGATCTGAATGGACCGACCAGGCAGGACTTAGAGCGGAAGACCTGCTGGCAAACAGGACTTAGAACGGAAGACCTGCTGGCAAACAGGGCTTAGAACGGAAGACCTGCTGGCAAACAGGGCTTAGAACGGAAGACCTGCTGGCAAACAGGGCTTAGAACGGAAGACCTGCTGGCAAACAGCGAAACAAGCAACGCTGTCTTCCGACATTCTCCAGGCGTAAGTAAGGGAGTCTGGGATAGCTCTTGGTCCTCAGCAGAGTAAGGGGCCGTTATTTTAGCGTTCATGATGCCACACTGATGGGAAATAATTAGTTAGACAGACAGACAGACAGACACATACATACATACATACATACATACATACATACATACATACATACATACATACATACATACATACGTACATACGTACATACGTACATACATACATACATACATACATACATACATACATACATACATGGGTCATTCTCCTGAAAACTGGTCAAAGCTGTGACATAGTGTGAATTTTTTAATGTTATTATTTGGAAATGAAAGCTTGACATCTCTTGTGTACATAAATATAAGACATAAATTGTCAGGATGACAGGAACTTGGTTAACTGTGCATTATGATACGTCATAAGTCAGTGTCTCGCTTGTTACAAAAGACACCAGAAATGCATGAATAGAGTCGGCTCAGTGGCCAGTTTGACTCTTGCCTTTTTTATTATACAATAATTATTTCCAAATTATAAAGGAATATCTGTCACTTCTGACGATTGTCCTGTCTTTTTAACGATTTGGGTTTAAAATGTCTTCTTCGAAGTACAGACATGTAGGAAATAGATTACACATTTCTTTTCCTTTTTTCTTTTTTCTTCCCCCCCCCCCCCCCCCCTCGCCCCTTTTTTTCTCCTTTTTTTCCCCAAAAGTAAATTGGAAGGGGACGCATTTTTTTCTTTTCTTAGCTTTTTCCCCCAAAGTAATTTGGAAAGGGGGGGGGTGCATTGCACTAACTTGGTCTGAACTGTATACATAAATATACATGTCAGAGGGATATTTGTTTCTTGCTTTCTAAAGTTAATAATCAATCGCGCTTAATTAGTAATATGTCTCACATGTTATGTGGACATCATCACAAGTACAAAAGGATATAAGAATAACACACTTGAACCATTGACCAAAAAACTTAACAAACAAGTATATTCATTACAGCAATGTTCTTTCCACATTTTCTTGATTGGAACCGGTACTGCCCTTGCTTTAAATATCGGGAAAGCCAAGAGTGGCAGCAATCTAGTCCACAGTCCCCCAAGCCATATTCTTTGTCTCCTGCCCTGTGTAAAAGCAAGCAAATCTTTTCACGGTGTCTTACCCTGTCTTGTGATGATGTACCATCAATTTAATCTGGATTGCAAAAGTTTCAGTATTTCTGAAGATCTAGCAGACGCGATTGTGGCTTTGACCTAGAACATAGCAAAATGATATTTCTGAATGATAAGGCTGATGATGATGCATCACCATACTAAATTTGACTGATCAGAGATATTTTCCGGGCAGACATTCACTGACGTTCAAAACCTTCACTGTGACCGTGACATTGAATACAGCAAAGCAACCTTTTCACAAGACACTCCAGCTTATGAACATGCACTGTCAAACTAAGTTGGTCGCCCCAAAAAATCAGCAGTTCAGAACATATAATAGAAATAGTCATATTTGATTGTATGAACCGAAATTGAGTTACTGTGACCTTGACCTTGAAGATAGAAACCCATTTTTCTGATATGACGCTCTGGCTTATGTTGATGTCTCACCATACTGGGATTGGTTACAAATGGTTCAGCGATGCATAGGATATCATCCAAACTAACATTAACTGAAACTTTTAACCTTGGCTGTGACATTGACCTAGAAAACAGATATTCAACATTTTCACCGGACACTTCTTTGCTTATGATGATCTACACTCAAATTGAGTTTGGTTGCAAAAGACTCACTGGTTTAGAACTTATAAAAGATATAATAGAAACTGTCATATTTTGATTATATAAGCCCACACTGTGACCTTGACCTTGAAGATAGAATTCCATTTTGTTGCACGACATTCCGGCTCATGGTGGTGCACCACAATACCAAGTTTGGTTACAAAAGGTTGCAAACAAACACTCAGCCGAGTGGGAACAAATATGTGTCCCTCACCCCTGAAGACACCACAGTGCTTTCCCTTTTCTAGTAAAATAATACACCACACACAGCGCAAAAAGAGGTCAAACGTTGCTGCCGCAAGTCAGCTGATGTGGACCGGTACGTTAGTGTAGGTCGAAAGTCAATGGTACAAGCAGAAATAATTATTTTGTGTGCTCGCACATTACACCGTTATAAGACACCACGTCAACCACCCCTGAAGAAATTACTGTAATTTATTTCGTATCTACTCTCATGTCATCAAATAAGCATTAAAAATAAGGTGAAATGTGGTTATCTACCAAGCTGATGAAAAAAAGAAAGTTATTTAGTTTCCGTTGTGAACAAGTCACAATATCGTGATACACACTCAGAAGACAGCATCGGTAACGTACGAGACACTGATTATCTTTCCTTTGTTTGGAGCTGTTAATAGCAAGCAACACACAATAAATACCATTTGTATGTAAGAACTGGCCTCCTTCTTTCTTATGAAACCTTTTTTTGTTCCATCATTAACGATTCCAAGGAAATATCTGCGATCAGCTAACTTTCCCATAGCCATGTCACAAATGGCGGCCATGAAAATGTCGCGATTTTTACCAACAAAGGCTCACAGCACAAGAAATAATGATGCATTTACCCATTATGGCATTTCCCTTATTTTTCCAAACACAATACATCAGAAATATTTTCAAGTTTAAAAAGTTTCATATTTTAGTTAAATTTTTATTTCATCGGAAAAGCGGCACCCTCTCTGGTCCAGTTTTCAGGAGACTGACCCACATACATACATACATACATACATACATACATACATACATACATACATACATACATACATACATACATACATACATAGACAGAGAGACAGATAGGTAGATAGATAGATAGATAGATAGATAGATAGATAGATAGATAGATAGATTACTGGTTTTTGACGCCCGTCAACCATGGCGGTTATATCGGGGCGAAACACACACAATCGATAAGAGGATGATAATAGTAATTGCGGTGACGAGGAGGATTCAGGTGGTTGTGGACGGCGATGATGATGATGGAGATAGTAAGATGGCAAAAAATTAAATTGATGACTTTTAAAGCAGATTCCTACAGTTCGAAAAACAAGCAGGTTTCGACAATCAAAAACAAACAAACAAACAAAAAACAACAACAACATATCTTCAAGCAGTACACGACCAAGAAAAGGAAGGAAACAAAAGGAAGAAGAAGACAAAAGAGCATGAAAAGGAGAATAGTTCACGCAAAAGAGCTCTGATTATGCCATGCACGTGTAACACACACACACACACACACACACACACACACACACACACACACACACACACACACACACACACACACACACACACACACACACACACACACACACACCACACATACACACCACACAATCTTCTCCATTTTTATTGTTATTGTTGTTGTTCTTTCTTTTCTTTTCTTTTTTCTTTTCTTTTTTGGGTGGTCTCGTTTTTTCGTTTCTCTAGTAGTTGTTGTTGTGGTTGTTGTTGTTGTTGCTGTTGCTGTTGCTGTTGCTGCTGCTGTTGTTGTTGTTGTTGTTGTTGTTGTTGTTGTTGTTGTTGTTGTTGTTGTTGTTGTTGTTGTTGTTGTTGTTGTTTGATTGTTTGTTTGTTTGTTGTTTTTCAATTTTTTGGGGGGGAGGAACAACTGCTGGTGAGGATGACAAAACAAAACAACTCCAGAGAAACGTACTCACCTACAGGACGACAGAGAAAGAACATGAAAAACACGAGCGCTTTCGACCATTGGTCTTCTTCTGGTGTCAGATAAGATAGGTGTCTTTTCTTTTCTTCCTTCTTCGTTTATTGTTTTCTATCCCTCTTCTGACACCAGAGTAAGACCAAGGGTTTTAAGCGTTCGTGTTTTTCATTGTCCTTGTGTGTTGTCGTGTAGGTCAGTACGTTTCTCTGGAGCTATTATTATTTTCGGGTTTTGGGGTTGGCTTTTTTTTTGGGGGGGGGGGGGTATATGGGAGGGGGGGTGTGTTATTGTTTTTTCTTGAAGTCTCTTACTGGCTTGCTATAATTTGCTAACATATGTTGTTATTTTGATAATTCTAAGATCAGTCTAATATCACCTACATCAAAAGACTTTAATAAAAAGGAACACAGAAGAAGAGCATAAACTCTGAATTACAAAAGATGTACAATCATTCACATGATGTCGGGATGACAAGAGAGAGAGAAAGTAAGTTGGTGTTTTACGCCCAGTCAACCGGTAAGGTTATATCAGAGCGAGAGAGACACAGAGAGAGAGAGACAGAGAGAGAGAGACAGAGACAGAGAGAGAGAGAGAGAGAGACAGAGACAGAGACAGAGAGAGCGTGTGTGTATTTTATTGCCGTTCTTGATTCTTTCTTCCTCACGAAATTAAAGTAATAACGTGCATTTTACAGCAGACGTGTGACTTGAGAAAACATATCAGCCACAGGTTCATCATACAAGCTTGAACAGTCGGCTATTTCATGAAATCAAAAACATATGTCACCACAGTAAAAACAAGTCATTGCTAAATATAACATGATTTCTTGACTGAGAATTATTTTAAGTGCATATTGTACTTTAGAAAAAGATCTGTTTTTCGTTTTGCTTTGTTTTTGTTGTGTTTTGTTGTTTGTGTATTGTTTTTTTTTTGTTTGTTTGTTGTTTTTGGTGTGTGTGTGTGTGTGTGTGTGTGTGTGTGTGTGTGTGTGTGTGTGTGTGTGTGTGTGTGTGTGTGTGTGTGTGTGTGTGTGTGTGTGTGTGTGTGTGTGAATGAGGTGATGTACACAGTCACTATATTCTTAAACTATACATGATTGTATGTAAAATACGAGCACAATGAACAGACTTTGTAGAAATTGTACTGGAGGAAAACAAAACAAAACAAAGCAAAACTCACCCAGCTGCACCAACAGAGATAACGGCCACAGTCCACAGAAAGGCAAACATTATGCACTAGTAGGATTTGGGTGGCGCTGCTCCTGCTGCTGCAGTAGCTTTGCTTTCCTGGTAAGGATACCCGAATTTCCCGCAACAGGTATTAACAAAATGTTCAGCTGTGCAATGGAATGAGTGTACGTGCAATGGAATGAGTGTACGTGTCTCATCCAGCAGCTGGCATAGCCAATGGAGACTGGTTTGTGCGTTTCCCTTTTTTATAGTGGGTGTGGACACATCCTTTGCGAATGACTCTCTCTCTCTCTCTCTCTCTCTCTCTCTCTCTCTCTCTCTCTCTCTCTCTCTCTCTCTCTCTCTCTCTCTCTCTCTCTCTCTCTCTCTCTCTCGCTCTCTCTCTCTCTCTCTCTCCTCCTCCCTCCCTCCCCCCCCCTCTCTCTGTCTCGTGTGATCCTTATAGCGCCCTCCAAGCATACTGAAATAAGTCCACTGTTTCCCCTCTGACAAGTGCATACAAATGTAATTGTAAAAGCAGCATTTGTTACCATTAACCAGTTGGATATTGGATGTGTGTTTGTTTGTGGGTGTTTATGTGTATGTGTGTTTGTGTGTGTGTTTGTGTGTATGTATGTGTGTTTGTGTGCGTGTGCGTGCGTGCATGCATGCGTGCGTGCGTGCGTGCGTGCGTGCGTGCGTGCGTGCGTGCGTGCGTGTGTGTGTGTGTGTGTGTGTGTGTGTATCGTGGACATTTACTTTACCATCGTGTTTGTTTCTTGTCTTCGCTTTCCTTTTGCCTGTTTTCTTTGTTTTGTTTTGTTTTCGATTTTGTAGTACTTTGATTTTTGCTCTCTCCTTTAGTTAGAGAGTGTTCTTGCTTCCCTTTTCTCTCTCTTCTATGGATTGAACTGAAATCAAGTATGAACGCCCCTAATGTTTTTGTGTGCTTTTTTGTTTGTTTAATTGTTCTTGATTTTTTTTTGATTTTTTTTTTACTGGAACTCTTCTGTTTCTTAGGAATTGTTCGACGACTTTCCAGATACTGTTAAACCTCATGCTGATATTTTTTCACTAGGAAATTTTAAATTGACTTACTAAAGCCACACTCCTCCTGGGACTCAGCTATTACACTGTTAGGCTTAACCCAGCTTATGAAATCACCTACTAGAATTACACAGACGCCTGCCACTCGTATTGACCAAATATACACAACAACCCAGACGTTATCACCGAGGTCAATGTACCGACCTTGGGTATAAATGACCATTGTTACAACACCCGATCTCTCATCAGTTCAGACAAGGCACATACATTGTGGTGCACTTTGACCTCATCGATGCCAGCAGTCGCATTTGATAGAGCTGTGGTCGAACGAACAAGTCATCTGAGATACCTTGGGATCCGCTTCGGCAGAATGCTGACATACAGAAAACATGTGGAAATAACAGCACTGAAGTGCAAGAAAGGTCTGTCAGTCCCGAAGGCTATGGCTGCTAAGGGTACTGAACAATGCCACCTATTCCTACTGTATCAAAGTGTGGTGCTCAGAGCCACTGACCACAACAATGGCACAGACTGCTAAAGCTGGACAGAGTGCAGAACGAGGCAATGCGAGTCATACTCGGAACCACACCGATTGAGACCATGACGTTCATGCTAGACCTCCCACCGATGCAAACCAGACAGGAAGTGGAGCAGGTCAAAGCATATACTTCGGTGCCGTCGAAAATCCCAACAACCCCAGACATAAAGGGAGGCAGACTGGGAGGGGGCAAGTCTTGGATGGGTCAAGCAGAGGACTCAACACTGCAAGTCTGCCAGCTGACAGAGCTCAAGCAAACCAAGGAGTGGGAAGTTAAGGAACCCAAACCGATTCCGGCGTCTCTATGATACACTCCTGCCAGAAAACCTGGGAAAGCACTGCCGGGAATGGACAGCAGGCAAATCGGAGTCAGAGATCAACCTTCTCGTTGAAGAAAACAGCAGACCGCAAGATCTCCTAGTTTATGTACACTGATGGCTCAGTCGCCAAAGACCAGTCCTGGTGGGGACTGACTGTCAAGCAAGGTGCCGCCACCATCCATGAAGACAGTGGAGCCTATATACTGTCTCAACCTGCAGTTGATGATCTTCCTTGAAGGACGAGAGAGGGCCATCGTTAATCAGACAAATATCAAAGGCATGGTCGGGGGAATGTATGAGAGACGGAGTGGAGCACATAGGGCCTTTTCCGAGCACACTTTTCCGATGCCATCTTGAAGTGAAGTGAACTGAACTCACTCTCTCTCTCTCTCTCTCTCTCTCTCTCTCTCTCTCTCTCTCTCTCTCTCTCTCTCTCTCTCCCTCTCCCTCTCTCTCTCTCTCTCTCTCTTCAGTTCCCTCTGTTTCCCGATCATTAGCCCTCCAGGTGTGCACGTCTATAAGTACTCTGATCCTCATGGAACTGTACCTACTTAACTGCGATGCTCCCCGAGTAATGACATTTTCTCGCTAGGCGGTTGGCAGTCAAACTACCGGTCTCTTTTTCATAAACCTTGGGTGTGGACACAGTTGCTAACTAGCCGCATTCTCTCTCTCTCTCTCTCTCTCTCTCTCTCTCTCTCTCTCTCTAGTCAGCTTTCCATAGTTTCAGCTCACTCAGTTTCATCTGCTTCTGTTGCACGTGCTTTCATTTCTTCAACATGTGTATATAATTCCAAAAGCAAATGGTCTGACTCAGTTCTTTCCATAACACAAAGCTGACACTCATTTTGAATGAGAGAAAAAAGATCTTCGCGTTCTCATTCACGCTATTTCCAGACTTAGATATTAATGTATAAAGACGCAGTAGGTCGCCATTACAAACTCCATTTAAACTATTAAATCCATAAGCTATACACACGTTCAATAACCTTTTTCTATATGAATTCAGTGCAGTATATTCCATATATATACTCCGTGTAAAGACATCAAATACGCGCTACAGAAAAGATAGTCACTCATTCAGAATCACATGAGACAGTGAGTCTGCTCGAGAGCAGAGAATAACGCTAAATAAAAGCGATGAATAATAATTATTTATAAATACATCATCCAAAGATAACACGAAAGTCTACGGGCCGAAAATGAACATGTGGAAAGTTAATGGCGCGATCGCAACGGAGCAAAATGAAGTAATCACGGCGAAAGTTCATGACCAAAGAGCAACAGGGCGAAAGTCAACACGGCGAAAGTCTACGGCACCACAGCAACGGGGCAGAATTAGTCAAAACAATGAATGCGGCCACCTCGGCGAAATTCAACACGGCAATATGGCAACACGGCGAAAGCCTACGGCGAGGCAGCAACGTGGTAAAAATCAACACGGCAATATGGCAGCACGGCGAAAGCCTACGGCGAGGCAGCAACGTGGTAAAAATCAACACGGCAATATGGCAACACGGCGAAAGCCTACGGCGAGGCAGCAACGTGGTAAAAATCAACACGGCAATATGGCAACACGGCGAAAGCCTACGGCGAGGCAGCAACGTGGTAAAAATCAACACGGCAATATGGCAACACGGCGAAAGCCTACGGCGAGGCAGCAACGTGGTAAAAATCAACACGGCAATATGGCAACACGGCGAAAGCCTACGGCGAGGCAGCAACGTGGTAAAAATCAACACGGCAATATGGCAACACGGCGAAAGCCTACGGCGAGGCAGCAACGTGGTAAAAATCAAAGCAGTGACAGCGGCCAACTCCGCAAAATTCAGCACGGCGAAAGTTTACGGCGTGATAGCAACGGGGCAAAATTCAGCACGGCGAAAGTTTACGGCGTGATAGCAACGGGGCAAAATTCAGCACGGCGAAAGTTTACGGCGTGATAGCAACGGGGCAAAATTCAGCACGGCGAAAGTTTACGGCGTGATAGCAACGGGGCAAAATTCAGCACGGCGAAAGTTTACGGCGTGATAGCAACGGGGCAAAATTCAGCACGGCGAAAGTTTACGGCGTGATAGCAACGGGGCAAAATTCAGCACGGCGAAAGTTTACGGCGTGATAGCAACGGGGCAAAATTCAGCACGGCGAAAGTTTACGGCGTGATAGCAACGGGGCAAAATTCAGCACGGCGAAAGTTTACGGCGTGATAGCAACGGGGCAAAATTCAATGCGGCGAAAGCAAAGGGGCGAAAGTCAAAGCAACGAACGTGGCCACCTCGGCCAAATTCAACACGGCGAAAGTCTACGGCGCGATAGCAGCGGGGTGAAAGTCAAGCAGCGAAACCGACCCCACTCGGCAAAATTAAATGCGGCGAAACTGAGCAACGGGCGAAAGTCAAAGCAGCGACAGCGACCATTTCGGCAAAATTCAGCATGGCGAAAGTCTACGGCGCGATAGCAACGGGGCGAAATTCAATGCGACAAAAGCAACGGGGCGAAATTAATCAAATCAGCGAAAGCGCCGACTCAGCAAAATCCAGTGCGGCAAAAGCAAAGCAATAGAAGCGGCCAAATCGGCGAAATTCAACACGGTAAAAGTCTACGGGGATATAACAACAGGCGAAAGTCAACACAGCAACATGCAGACGCGAGCAAAAATCAATGCGGTGGAACGGAAAGCGATCCGTTGACTAGGCTGGCTGCAACCAGGCTGGCATAACCAGAATTGAGCGAAAATCTGAACCAAAAATGACTGCTATCGTTTGAAAACATGAACCAAAAACATAAAGGGTTCAAAAGAGCGCTATTTATCATGACAAGACAAAACCAGCAAATTGTCGGAGTAATCCACTTTGTCAAGCTATACTCAGTCAAATGTTGACGTGACATGAAACAATAACACCGGGACACACTGGCAACAACTGATGGAACCAGCCAACCCGACCATCGCCCCCTCAGTACACCTTTAAAAAATAAAATATTTCTGTTTTTAAACTAAAAACGCGACCGTTGCAAATCGTTCAATTTATCAGTTCTTCGAGTTATTTCAAGCTCGTTTCGCTTATTGCGAACTAAATTGTCTCACTTATACGAATATTACTTCCCTTGAAAAAAAAAAAGAATTAAAAAAATCGTTGCCCTGGAGAAAAAGAAAAAGAAATCCGCTCAGCGGTCCAGCCTCCAGCTGCGAAGACGGACGGCACTGTTAGGAATCACGGCAATACTTC
>OY757555.1:432432-442432 GCA_963584105.1 Alviniconcha strummeri | reverse complement strand
CCCGCCCCCCTTCCCCTTTCCCGTCCCCGGCCCTTTCCCACCCCATCTCCCCTCCCTGGCCCTTTCCCACCCCATCTCCCCTTTCCCGCCCCCTTCCCCTTTCCTGCCCCCTTTCCTGCCCCCTTCCCCACCCCTCCTTTTTCCCGCCCCCTTCCCCTTTCCCGTCCCTTTCCCACCCCATCTCCCTTTTCCAGCCCAATCACACTTTTTCCCGCCCCTCTTCCCCCTTTCCCGTCCCCCTTCCCCGCCGCCCCTTCCCCTTTCCCGTCCCCCTTCCGCTCCACTTTCCCGCCTCGCCCTTTCCAAACCGCGCCCTCCCCTTTCCCGCTCCCCTTCCCCGTCTCCCCTTCCCCGTCTCCATTCCCGTCCCTTTTCAAAAAATACCCCGCTCCACTTTCCAACCCACCCCTTCCCTTTCCCCGTCCCCCTTCCTCTCCCGCCCCCTCCCTTTCCCCGCCCCTTCCCCTTTCCCACCCAGTACCCTTTCCCGTCCCCCCCCTTCCCCGCCCGATTTTTTTTTTTTTAACCTCAGTTGCATGCAGACCTATGACTTCACTTGTTGTTGTTTTTACATTTCTCTCCCCTGTTTTCTCCTTTTCTTCATTATTATTATTTTTATTGTTTTTATTTTATTTTTTCTCGTTGTGATTCATAGGTCTTCTTCATTGGTTTGTTTGTGTGTGTGTGTGGGGGGGGGGTGGAGGGGGTACCAGGCTCAATCCCCATACGTACTTATACATGAAATGAGTCATACGCAATTTCAATAATTCTATAATGTTCAGCGTGGTAAAACATACAGGCGAAGACAAGGACAACCTCAAACAGTACATTTGCGGATGTGTTCAACATTTCCCAGCAACAACACGCTTTGTTTAACAAACTCTAAAACTGTCTACTGCTTTGTCTGTCTTTTTTTTTTTTTTTTTTTTTTTTTGTCTTTGTTTGCTTTTTGATTTGTTTATTTGTTGCTTTTTTTTCTCTTTTTTTTTTCTTTTTTTTTTCTTGTTCTTTTCTGACTTTTGTTGTTGTTGTTGTTGTTGTTTTGGTTTGGTTTGGTTTGGTTTGGATGGCTTCTTCTTTTTTCCCCTTTTTTCCAACGGGTGTTTTTGTGTTTTTTAGGAGGGAGCGGGGAACTGGTCGGTTGTTTTGTTTTTTCAAACTCGGTTGCACTCCACTTTTCTGTCTCCACTTTTTCTCCCTTTTCTTGTCTACCGCCTTGTCTATCTTTTTTTATTTTTTTTTATTTGGTTGTTGTTTGTTCTTTCTTTCCTTCTTTCTTTGTTAGCTATTTTATTTGTTTGTTGTTTTTTCTTTCTTGGATTGGTTTACTTTTTGTTCCTGACTTTTTGGGGGTCGTTTTTTTGTTTGCTTGTTTGTTTAATTTTTAATTTTTTACTCTCTTCTTTTTTCAAAGGATGTTCTTGTGTGTTTTTAGTTGCTTTTTGTTTTGTTTTGGGGGGTGTCTTTCTTTTTGTTCTTTCAACCTCAGTTGCATGAAGTTCTCTATTATCTTTTTTTCCCTTTCAGTTTTTGTCTGTTTCCTTGTGTTGTTGTTTTTGTTGTTGTTGTTGTTGTTGTTTTTTCTTGGTTTTTAATGTTGTTGTTGTTTTTTGTTGCAACATTTGTTGCAATTTTCAATTATTATTTTTTATCCTCTGTTGTTGTTGTTTTACTTTTTTCTTTTTTTCTTTGAGTTTCTACTTTTTTTCTTTTCTTTTCTTTTCTTTAGTGTGTTTGAGGGTTGTTATTTTCCTTTTTTTTTCCTTTTTTTTTGTGTGTGGATTTCTGAACCTCAGTTGCAAGCAGACCTATGACTCCTGGCGACTCGGACACGTGGTGCCTGATGTCGTTATCGCCGACATTGGAGATCAGGAGCTAGACATCATTCTCCACGGTCCAGAGTCTGCGCACAAGAATAGCATCGGAAAGACATTCACTCACACATCCATTCCCATCCACACATGCACACTCCTAAAACAAACAAAGACAAAATCCTCAACTCACCAAGCATGACGACTTCGTTTAGTAGTCCTCTTCCTGTCCAATGTGGTGGTCGGCGACGGCCAGGAAGATTGGCATCTGCTCAACGAGGCTGCTCCACTTCGGAGGCTTTGTCGCCTAGGACAGTACTGATAGAAAACATTTGTGAAAGTGTTCAGCAAATACTCCAACATATGGTGCCTGATGATGTCGTTATCGCCGACATTGCAGGTCAGGCTATAGACATCTTTCTCCACGGTCCAGAGTCTGCGCACAAGAATGGTATCGTAAATACATTCACTCACACATGCATTCCCATCTATCCATGCACACTCCTAAAACAAACAAAGAGCAAAACCCTCAACTCACTAAACATGACGCCTTCGTTTACTTGTCCTCTTCCTGTCCACCGTGGTGGTGGGAGACGGCCAGGAGTTTTGCAGATGCTCCTCGGGACTGCTCCACGTCGGAGGCCTTCTGACAGAAAACATTGGTAGATGTGTTCAACACATACTCCACATATTGCAACATTTTCCGACAACAATGCCTTTTCTAACAACCTCCACAATAACCTTTTCCTGCCTGGGTTCAGCAGCTCTCCAGGCTGACTCCTGGTGACTCGGACACGTGGAGACTGATGATGTCATTATCGTGGACATTGGAGGTCAGGCCCTAGACATCTTTCTCCACGGTCCACAGTCTGCACACAAGAATGGAATTGTAAACACATTCACTCACACATCCATTCCCAGAAACCATACACGCTCTTAAAAAAAAAAAAAAAAAAAAAAAAAAAAAAAGAAGAAGAAGAAGAAGAAGAAGAACAAGAGCAAAATGCTCAACTCACCAAATAAAATGCTTTCGTTTACTGGTCCTCTTCCTGTCCAATGTGGTTGTACGGCGACGGCCAGGAAAAATGGCACCTGCTCCTCGGGATTGCTCCACGGTTGAGGCCTTCTTGCCTAGGACAGTGCTGACAGTAAACATTTGTAGATGTGTTCAATGCATACTCCAACATTTCCCGACAACAATGCCCTTTCTAACAACCTCCACAATAACCTTTTCCTGCCTGGCTTCAACAGCTCACCAGGCTGACTCCTGGTGACTCGGACACGTGGAGCCTGATGATGTCGTTATCACGGACATTGCAGGTCAGGCCCTAGACATCTTTCTCCACGGTCCAGGGTCTGCGCACAAGAATGGTATCGTAAAGACAAACATTCGCTCACACATCCATTCCCACTCACCCATGCACACTACTAAAGCAAAGAAAGAGCAAACCCCTCAACTCACCTAAAATGACGCCTTCGTTTACTGGTCCTCTTCCTGTCCAATGTGCTGGTGAGCTACTTTCAGGAAGCTTGGCAGATGCTCCTCAAGGCTGCTTCACTTCGGAGGCTTTGTCTCCTAGGACAGTACTGACAGATGTTTTGTGAAAGTGTTCAACAAATACTCCAACATATGGTGATTGGTGATGTCGTTACCGCGGACATTGCAGGTCAGGCGCTAGACATCTTTCTCCACGGTCCAGAGTCTGCGCACAAGAATGGTATCGTTAAGACATTCACTCACACATGCATTCTCATCCACCCATGCACACTCCTAACACAAAGTGATAAAACCTTCAACTCACTAAACATGACACCTTCGTTTACTTGTCCTCTTCCTGTCCAATGTGGTCGTGGGGGACGGCCAGGAGCTTTGCAGATGCTCCACAGCACTACTCCACGTCGGAGGCCTTCTCGCCTAGGACAGCACTGACAGAAAACATTGGTAGATGTGTTCAACACATACTCCAACATTTCCCGACAACAATGCCTTTTCTAACAACCTCCACAATAACCTTTTCCTGCCTGGCTTCAGCAGCTCCCCAGGCTGACTCCTGGTGTCTCGGACACGTGGAGCATGATCATGTCATTATCGCGGACATTGAAGGTCAGGCCCTAGACATCTTTCTCCACGGTCCACAGTCTGCGCACAACAAAGGCATTGTAAACACATTTACTCACACATCCTTTCCCATCCAGCCATGCACGCTCTTAAAATAAAAAGAATAAGAAGAAGAGCAAAATGCTCAACTCACCAAACATAATGCTTTCGTTTACAGGTCCTCTTCCTGTCCAGCGTGGTGGTGGGCGACGGCCAGGAACAATGGCATCTGCTCTTCAGGACTGCTCCACGGTTGATGTCTTCTTGCCTGGACAGTACTGACAGAAAACATTTGTAGATGTGTTCAACAGATGCTCCAACATTTCCCGATAACAATGCTATTTCTAACAACCTCCACAATAACCTTTTCCTGGATAGCTTCAACAGCTCACCAGGCTGACTCCTGGTGTCTCGGACACGTGGAGCCTGATGACGTCGTTATCACGGACATTGCAGGTCAGGCCCTAGACATCTTTCTCCACGGTCCAAAGTCTGCGCACAAGAATGGTATCGTAAAGACAAACATTCGCTCACACATCCATTCCCACTCACCCATGCACACTACTAAAGCAAAGAAAGAGCAAACCCTTCAAATGACCTAAGATGACACTTTTGTTTACTGGTCCTCTTCCTGTCCAGTGTGCTGGTGAGCTACTTTCTGGAAGCTTGGCAGCTGTTCCTCAAGGCTGCTTCACTTCGAAGGCTTTGTCGCCTAGGACAGTACTGATAGAAAACATCTGTGAAAGTGTTCAACAAATACTCCAACATATCGTGCCTGATGCTGTCGTTATCGCGCACATTGCAGGTCAGGCCATAGACATCTTTCTCCACGGTGCAGAGTCTGCGCACAAGAATGGTATCGTAAAGACATTCACTCACACATGCATTCCCATCCACCCATGCACACTCCTAAAACGAACAAAGAGCAAAACCCTCAACTCACCAAACATGTCACATTCATTTACTTGTCCTCTTCCTGTCCAACGTGGTAGTGGGCGACGGCCAGCAGCTTTGCGGATGCTCCTCGGGACTGCTCAACGTCGGAGGCCTTCTCGCCTAGGACAGTACTAACAGAAAACATTTGTAAATGTATTCAACACATACTCCAACATTTCCCGACAACAGTGCCCTTTCTAACAACCTCCACAATAACCTTTTCCTGCCTGGCTTCAGCAGCTCCCCAGGCTCACACCTGGTGACTCGGACACCTGGAGCCTGATGATATCATTATCGCTGACAGTGGAGGTCAGGCCCTAGACATCTTTCTCCACGGTCCACAGTCTGCGCACAACAGACAAAGGCATTGTAAACACATTCATTCACACATCCTTTCCCATCAAGCCATGCATGCTCTTAAAATAAAAAGAAGAAGAAGAAGAAGAGCAAAATGTTCAACTCACCAAACATGATGCTTCGTTTACTGGTCCTCTTCCTGTCCAGTGTGGTGGTGGGCGAAAAATGGCACCTGCTCCTCAGGACTGCTCCACGGTTGAGGTCTTCTTGCCTGGACAGTACTGACAGAAAACTTTTGTAGATGTGTTCAGCAGATGCTCCAACATTTCCCGATAACAATGCCCTTTCTAACAACCTCCACAACAACCTTTTCCTGCCTGGCTTCAGCAGCTCCCCAGGCTGACTCCTGGTGACTCGGACACGTGGAGCCTGATGACGTCATTATCGCGGACATTGGAGGTCAGGCCCTAGACATCTTTCTCCGCGGTCCACAGTCTGCGCACAAGAATGGTATCGTAAAGACAAACATTCGCTGACACATCCATTCCCATTCACCCATGCGTACTCCTATAGCAAACAAAGGGTAAAATCATCAACTCACTAAACATGACGCCTTCGTTTACCTGTCCTCTTCCAGTCCAATGTGGTCGTGTGGGACGGCCAGGAAGCTTGGCAGATGCTCCTCAGTACTGCTCCACGTCGGAGGTCTTCTCGCCTAGGACAGTACTGACAGAAAACATTTGTAGATGAGTTCATCAGATTCTCCAACATTTCCCGACAACAATGCCCTTTCTAACAGCCTCCACAATAACCTTTTCCTGGATGGCTTCAACAGCTCACCAGGCTGACTCCTGGTGTCTCGGACACGTGGAGCTTGATGATGTCGTTATCACGGACATTGCAGGTCAGGCCCTAGACATCTTTCTCCACGATGGTCTGCGCACAAAAATGGCATCCTAAAGACATTCACTCACACATCCATTCACATCCACCTATGTACACTACGAAAACAAAGAGCAAAACCTTCAACTCACTAAACATGTGGCCTTCTTTTTTGTAGTTCTCTTTCTGTCCATTGTGGTGGTGGGCGACGGCCAGGAAGCTTGGCAGATGCTCCTCATGACTGCTCCACGTCGGAGGCCTTCTAACCTAGGACAGTACTGACAGAAAACGTATGTAGGTGTGTTCAACAAATACTCCAAGATCGCCCGGCAACACCGGCCTTTCTAACAACCTCCACAATAACCCTTTCCTGCCTGACTTCAGCAGCTCCCCACGCTGATCCTGGTGACTCGGACACATTGTAACTGATGACGTCGTTATCGCGGACATTGGAGGCATGGCACTAGACATCTTTCTCCACGGTCCAAAATCTGCGCACAAGAATGGCATCGTAAAGGCATTCACTCACACATCCATTCCCACACACCCGTGCACACTCCTCAATAAAGAAAAAGAACAAAACGCTCAACGAACCAAACCTGATGCCTTCGTTAACTGATCCTCTTCCTGTCCATTGTGGTGGTGGGCGACGGCCGGGAAGCTTGGCACCAGCTCGTCATGACTGCCCCACGTTGAAGGCCTAGGACAGTACTGACAGAAAACATTTGTAGATGTGTTCAACAAATATTCCAACATCGCCCGGCATCAATGCCCTTTCTAACAACCTCCACAACAACCTTTTCCTGCCTGGCTTCAGCAGCTCCCCAGGCTGACTCCTGGTGACTCGGACACGTGGAGCATGATGATGTCGTTATCGCGGACATTGCAGGTCGGGCCCTAGACGCCCTACAAGACTTTCTTCTTCTTTTTGTTGTTGTTGTTGTTGTTGTTGTTGTTGTTGTTGTTGTTGTAGTTGTTGTAGTTGTTGTTGTTGTTGTTGTTGTTGTTTTGTTGTTGTTGTTTTTGTTTTTGTTAATTTTTGTTAGTTTTGTTTTTGTTTTGTTTTGGGGGTTGGTAGAGGAATTTTTTTATTTTTTTTTTGGAACCTCAGTTGCATGCAAACCTATGACTTCACTTGTTTTTGACATTTCCCTGCCCTGTTTTCTCCTTTTATTTTTTTATTGTTTTATTTTCTTTTTTATTTTATTTTTCGTTGTAATTCATAGGTCTGCTTCATTGGTTCGTTTGTGAGTGAGTGTGTGTATGGGGAGTGGGGGAGGGGGGTACCAGGCTCACTCCCCATACGTACTTATACATGAAATGAGGCATGGTGTTCAGTGCATTCATAATCATGCGCAATTACAATAATTCTATAATAATCAGCGTGGTTAAACATACAGGCGAAGACAAGGACAACCTCAAACAGTACATTTGCAGATGTGTTCAACATTTCCCAGCAACAACACCCTTTGTTTAACAAACTCTAAAACTGTCTACTGCCTTGTCTCTTCTTTGTTGTTGTTGTTGTTGTTGTTGTTGTTGTTGTTGTTGTTGTTGTTGTTTCTTTCTTGTTCTTTTCTGACTTTTGTTGGGGGGCGGGGGGTTCTGTTTTTTTCTTTTTTATCTTTGTTTGGTTTGATTTGGATGGTTCCTCTTTTTTCCCCCTTTTTCCAACGGGTGTTTTTGTGTTTTTTTAGGAGGGAGCGGGCAATTGGTCGGTTGTTTTGTTTTTTCAAACTCGGTTGCATGCAGACCTATGACTCCACTTTTCTGTCTCCCCTTTTTCTCCCTTTTCTTGTCTACTGCCTTGTCTAGCTTTTTTTGTTTTTATTTGGTTGTTGTTTGTTCTTTCTTTGCTTGTTTGTTTGTTATTTATATGTTTGTTGTTTTTTCTTTCTTGGTTTCGTTTTTCGTTGTGTTCCCGACTTTTTTAGGGTCGTTTTTGTTTGTTTTTTTGTTTCATTTTTTTCTTCTCTCTCTCTCTCTTTCTCAAAGGATGTTCTTGTGTGTGTGTGTTTTTTTTAGGGGGGGGGGGGGGGTCTTTGTTTTAGTTTTTTCAACCTCGGTTCTCTACTGTCTTTTTTTTTTCCACCCTTTTTTTTTCTTTTTTCTTTTTTCTTTTGTTCTTTCTTTGGTGTCTTTCTTCTTTCTTTTTCTTTTTTCGCAATTTTTATTATTTATTTTGTTTACATTTTTCTGCCTTTTGTTTGTATTTTCTTTGTTGGGTTTCAATTTTGTTTAATTTCTTCTTCTTTTTTTAGACGTTTTGGGGGTTGTTTTTTGTTGGGGGGGGGGGGGGGGGCGTTTTTTTTTTTCGTTTTTTTTTCTTTCTTTCTTTCTTTTTTTTTTTTTTGAACCTCAGTTGCAGACCTATGACTCCTGGCGACTCGGACATGTAGTGCCCGATGACGTCATTATCGCGGAAATTGGAGATCAGGCGCTAGACATCTTTCTCCACGGTCCAGAGTCTACCCACAAGAATGGCATCGGAAAGACATTCACTCACACATCCATTCCCATCCAGCCATGCACACTCCTAAAACAAAGAGCAAAACCCTCAACTCACCAAACATGACGCCTTCGTTTACTGATCCTCTTCCAGTCCAATGTGGTCGTGTGGGACGGCCAGGAAGCTTGGCAGATGCTCCTCAGGACTGCTCCACGTCGGAGGTCTTCTCGCCTAGGACAGTACTGACAGAAAACATTTGTAGATGTGTTCAGCACATACTCCAACATTTCCCGACAACAATGCCCTTTCTAACAACCTCCACAATAACCTTTTCCTGCCTGGCTTCAGCAGCTCCCCAGGCTGACTCCTGGTGTCTCGGACACGTGGAGCCTGATGATGTCGTTATCGCGGACATTGGAGGTCAGGCCCTAGACATCTTTCTCCACGGTCCGCAGTCTGCGCACGAGAATGGCATTGTAAAGGCATTCACTCCCATTCATTCCCATCCAGCCATGCACACTCCTAAAAACAACAACAACAACAACAACAACAAAAAAGTCAACTCACCAAACATGCCTTCGTTTACTTGTCCTCTCCTGTCCAGTGTGGTGGTGGGCGACGGCCAGGCAGCTTGGCAGATGCTCCTCAGCACTGCTCCACGTCGGAGGCCTTCTCGCCTAGGACAGTACTGACAGAAACCATTTGTAGATGTCTTGAAATACTCGAACCATCCCTAGGAACAATCCTTAAATGTGTATTTCTGTGTGTGTGTGTGTGTGTGTGTGTGTGTGTGTGTGTGTGTGTGTGTGTGTGTGTGTGTGTGTGTGTGTGTGTGTTTGTGTGTGTTTGTGTGTGAGTGTGTGTGTGTGTGTGTGTGTGTGTATGTGTGTGTGTGTATATGTGTGTGTGTGCGTGCGTGCGTCCGTGCGTGTATGTGTGTGTATGTGTGTGTGTGTGTGTGCGTGCGTGTGTGCGTGCGCGTTCGCGTGTGTGCGTGCGTGCGTGCATGCGTGAGAGCGTGCGCCTGAGCGTGTGCCTCTGCGTGTGCGTGCGTGCGCCGTGCGAATCTGATACACTTTATCGCTTGGGGCGAGAGAGAGAGAAGAAGAAGGAGGTGAGGAAGGCGGGAATGAAGAACAATAAGGAGTAAGGAATCAATGAAGGAAGCAACCTGACGGCTGTAGTGGACGATGTATCGGTGACCAGCATCGTGATGCCGGCAAGGCTAGGCTCATCTGGGGCAGCAGTCGGCACCATGGCTATGCGAATTAAGTTGTTCTCGCCGCTTCTTCACCCACTCTTCTTTCTTCCCTCTTCTCACTGGACACGCGCATTGACAGCAAACTGAAACGCGAGCTGAAAAACCAAAGTTGAGACAGAAAGCTCTGGGTGTGTGCCGTCGCTGACGTCTTGAGCGGGAAAGACTGATTTGCTGGGATAGCAAACAGAGCTCACATTTCAAGTGAGCTGAGTTCACTTTTGAACTATACTCTAGCCAATCAGAACGATCGAGCTTGCGAAACGTAG
>OY757555.1:422603-429732 GCA_963584105.1 Alviniconcha strummeri | reverse complement strand
GCCCAATCCCCCTCTTTCCTGTCCCTTCCTCTTTCCCGCCTCGCCCTTTCCAAACCCTGCCCTTCCCTTTCCCGCCTCGCCCTTTCCAAACCCTGCCCTCCCCTTTCCCGCCTCGCCCTTTCCCGCCTCGCCCTTTCCAAACCCCGCCCTCCCCTTTCCCGCCTCGCCCTTTCCAAACCCCGCCCTCCCCTTTCCCGCCTCGCCCTTTCCAAACCCCGCCCTGCCCGTTCCCGCCTCGCCCTTTCCAAACCCCGCCCTGCCCTTTCTCGCCTCGCCCTTTCCCGCTTCGTCCTTTCCAAACTCCGCCGTCCCCTTTCCCGCCTCGCCCTTTCCAAACCCAGCCCTTTCCCACCCCATCTCCCCTTTCCAGCCCAATCCCCCTCTTTCCCGCCCCCCTTCCCCTTTCCCGTCCCCTTCCCACCCCATCTCCCCTTCCCCGGCCCTTTCCCACCCCATCTCCCCTTTCCCGCCCCCTTCCCCTTTCCTGCCCCTTTCCCCACCCCTCCTTTTTCCCGCCCCCTTCCCCTTCCCCGGCCCTTTCCCACCCCATCTCCCCTTTCCCGCCCCCTTCCCCTTTCCTGCCCCCTTCCCCACCCCTCCTTTTTCCCGACCCCTTCCCCTTTCCCGTCCCTTTCCCACCCCATCTCCCTTTTCCAGCCCAATCACACTTTTTCCCGCCCCTCTTCCCCCTTTCCCGTCCCCCTTTCCCGTCCCCCTTCCGCTCCACTTTCCCGCCTCGCCCTTTCCAAACCGCGCCCTCCCCTTTCCCGCTCCCCTTCCCCGTCTCCATTCCCGTCCCTTTTCAAAAAATACCCCGCTCCACTTTCCAACCCACCCCTTCCCTTTCCCCGTCCCCCTTCCTCTCCCGCCCCCTCCCTTTCCCCGCCCCTTCCCCTTTCCCACCCAGTACCCTTTCCCGTCCCCCCCTTCCCCGCCCCCCTTCCCCATCCCCCTTTCCCGCACCCGCCCCTTTCCCATTTCCCACTCTCTCCATGTCCTTTCCAGACACACAGTCACGCACACACAGAGTCATGCACACACACTCACACACACACACACACACACACACACACACACACACACACACACACACAACCACCACAACCACCACCACTTCTATAAAATAAATAAAAAAGATTTTTTTTACTCATACACACAGTTATTTGAATGTTTAATCACACACACAGTCACACACACACTCATGCATCCGCAGTCACGCACACACAATCACGCACACAAAGTCACAAAGTACCAGCAATCAATCAAACAATCAATCAATCAAATCTTTAATGCCACTTGCAAATATACGTACATATGAAATGAGGCATTTACAATAATTGTATAATAATCAGAGTCTAACAAACTCTAAAATTGTCTCCTGCCTTATCTTTTCTTTGTTCTACTTTTTTTGGTGTGTGTGTGTGTGTGTGTGTGTGTGTGTGTGTGTGTGTGTGTGTGTGTGTGTGTGTGTGGTGGTGGTGGTGGTGGTGGTGGTGGTGGTGGTGGTGGTGGTGGTGGTGGTGGTGGTGGTGGTGGTGGTGGTGGTGGTGGTGGTGGTGGTGGTGGTGGTGGTGGTGGTGGTGGTGGTGGTGGTGGTGGTGGTGGTGGTGGTGGTGTGTGTGTGTGTGTGTGTGTGTGTGTGTGTGTGTGGTGGTTTTCTTTGTTTATCTTCTTTCATTTTTTCTCTTTTCTTTTCTTTTTTGCTTGTTTTGTTTTGTATGGTTGGTTTCGTTTTTTTAACTTTCCTTCTTTTCTTTTTTTCGTGTGTGTGTGTGTGTGTGTGTGTGTGTGTGTGTGTGTGTGTGTGTGTGTGTGTGTGTGTGTGTGTGTGTGTGTGTGTGTTTTCGAACCTCAGTTGCATGCAGACCTGTGACTTCACTTGTTTTTTTATTTTGTTTAATCTCCCTCCCTCGTAGTGATTGATAGGTCTTCTTCATTGGTTCGTTTGTGAGTGTGTGTGTGTGTGGGGGGGGGGGATAGGGGGTACCAGGCTCACTCCCCATACGTACATATACATGAAATGAGGCATGGTGTTGAGAGCATTCATAATCATACGCAATTTCAATAATTCAATAATTCTATAATAATCAGCGTGGTAAAACATACAGGCGAAGACCAGGACAACCTCAAACAGTACATTTGCAGATGTGTTCAACATTTCCCAGCAACAACACCCTTTGTTTAACAAACTCTAAAACTGTCCACTGCTTTGTCAGTCTTTTTTTTTTTTTTTTTTTTTCGTTTGTTGTTCGTTTTTTGTTGGTCTTTTTTTTTTTTTTCGTTTTCGTTTTTTTCTTGTTCTTTTCACTTTTTCTTTTTTTTCTTCTTTTTTTGGGCCGTTTTTTGTTGTTGTTTTGTTTGGTTGGTTTCTTTTTTTCTTCCCCCTTTTCCCAACTTTTTGTTGTTGTTGTCATTGTGTGTGTGTGTGTGTGTGTGTGTGTGTGTGTGTGTGTGTGTGTGTGTGTGTGTGTGTGTGTGTGTGTGTGTGTGTGTGTGTGTGTTTCTTTTGGGGGGGTTGTTTTTGTTTTGGTTTGTTCGTTTGTTCTTCGTTTGCTTTTTTATTTATTTGTTTGTTGTTTCTTCTTTCTTGTTTTCTTTTGGGGTTTGTTGTTGTTGTTGTTTTTGTTGTTTGTTTTTTTGTTGGTTTCTTCTCTTTTCCCCCTTTTCCCAACTTTTGTGTGTGGGTTTTTTTTTGGGGGGGGGCGGGGGGGGGTTTGTGTGGGTTTTTTGGTCATTGGTGGAGTTGTTGTCTTGAAGGGGTTGGGAGGTTGGTCGTTTGTTTTGCTTTTTCAACCTTGGTTGCATGCAAACCTATGACTCCACTTTTATCTCCACTCTTTTTCTTTTTCTTTTACTTTTTTTTATTTTTATTTTTTATTGTTGTTTGTTCTTTGTTTGCTTGTTGTTGTTGTTTTTTTATTTTTATTTTTTTATTTTATTTTTTGCCTTTTTGGGGGGTGCTTTTCTTGATTTCGTTTTGTTTTTGTTCCTGACTCCTTCTTTTTTCAAGGGGTGTTCTTGCTTTGCTTTGTTTTGGGGTGGGGTGGGGGTGGGTCTTTCTTTTTGCTTTTCGTCCTCATTTGCATGAAGTTCTCTACTGTCTTTTTTTTCGGTTTTAGATTTATTTATTTTTTAGTGCGTTTCGGGGTTGTGGTTTTTCTTTGAGAGTGGATTGTTTTATTTTCTTCTTTGTTTTGTTTTTTGAACCTCAGTTGTAAGCAGACCTTTCGACCTTTCATTTTTTTTTTTTTTTTTTTTTGGGGGGGGGGGTGAGGGGAGTCTTTTTTTTTTTTTCTTTTTTTTAACCTCAGTTGCGTGAAGTTCTCTACTGTCTTTTTTTCCGTTGCAGTTTTTGTTTGTTTGCTTGTTTTTGTTTATTTTTTATTTCTTTTATTTCCCCTTTTTTTTTTTTTTGGCCCCACGTTGGAGGCCTTCTCGCCTAGGACAGTACTGACAGAAAACATTTGTAGATGTGTTCAACAAATATTCCAACATCGCCCGGCATCAATGCCCTTTCTAACAACCTCCACAATAACCTTTTCCTGCCTGGCTTCAGCAGCTCCCCAGGCTGACTCCTGGTGACTCGGACACGTGGTGCCCGATGACGTCATTATCGCGGACATTGCAGGTCAGGAGGGATTTTTTTTTTTTTTTTTTTTTTTTAACCTCAGTTGCATGCAGACCTATGACTTCATTTGTTGTTTTTACATTTCTCTCCCCTGTTTTCTCCTTTTCTTCATTATTATTATTTTTATTGTTTTTATTTTATTTTTTTCTCGTTGTGATTCATAGGTCTTCTTCATTGGTTCGTTTGTGTGTGTGGGGGGGGGGGGGGGTGGAGGGGGTACCAGGCTCAATCCCCATACGTACTTATACATGAAATGAGTCATACGCAATTTCAATAATTCTATAATGTTCAGCGTGGTAAAACATACAGGCGAAGACAAGGACAACCTCAAACAGTACATTTGCGGATGTGTTCAACATTTCCCAGCAACAACACCCTTTGTTTAACAAACTCTAAAACTGTCTACTGCTTTGTCTGTCTGTCTTTTTTTTTTTTTTTTTCTTTTTTTTTTTTTTTCTTTGTTTGCTTTTTGATTTGTTTATTTGTTGCTTTTTTTTTTTTTTTTTTTTCTTTCTTTCTTTCTTTTTTCTTGTTCTTTTCTGACTTTTGTTGTTGTTGTTGTTGTTGTTTTGGTTTGGTTTGGTTTGGTTTGGATGGCTTCTTCTTTTTTCCCCTTTTTTCCAACGGGTGTTTTTGTGTTTTTTAGGAGGGAGCGGGGAACTGGTCGGTTGTTTTGTTTTTTCAAACTCGGTTGCATGCAGACCTATGACTCCACTTTTCTGTCTCCACTTTTTCTCCCTTTTCTTGTCTACTGCCTTGTCTATCTTTTTTTGTTTTTATTTGGTTGTTGTTTGTTCTTTCTTTCCTTCTTTCTTTGTTAGCTATTTTATTTGTTTGTTGTTTTTTCTTTCTTGGATTGGTTTACTTTTTGTTCCTGACTTTTTGGGGGTCGTTTTTTTGTTTGCTTGTTTGTTTAATTTTTAATTTTTTACTCTCTTCTTTTTTCAAAGGATGTTCTTGTGTGTTTTTAGTTGCTTTTTTGTTTTGTTTTGGGGGGGTGTCTTTCTTTTTGTTCTTTCAACCTCAGTTGCATGAAGTTCTCTATTATCTTTTTTTCCCTTTCAGTTTTTGTGTTTCCTTGTGTGTGTGTTTGTTTTTTTGTGTTTGTTTTTTTTTTTTCTTGGTTTTTAATGTTGTTGTTTTTTGTTGCAACATTTGTTGCATTTTTTTTTTTATTTTTTTTTTATCCTGTTGTTGTTTTACTTTTTCTTTTTTTCTTTGAGTTTCTATTTTTTTTTCTTTTCTTTTTCTTTTCTTTAGTGTGTTTGAGGGTTGTTATTTTCCTCTTCTTTTTTTTTAGGATTTCTGAACCTCAGTTGCAAGCAGACCTATGACTCCTGGCGACTCGGACACGTGGTGCCTGATGTCGTTATCGCCGACATTGGAGATCAGGAGCTAGACATCATTCTCCACGGTCCAGAGTCTGCGCACAAGAATGGCATCGGAAAGACATTCACACACACACATCCATTCCCATCCACCCATGCACACTCCTAAAACAAACAAAGACAAAATCCTCAACTCACCAAGCATGACGACTTCGTTTAGTAGTCCTCTTCCTGTCCAATGTGGTGGTCGGCGACGGCCAGGAAGATTGGCATCTGCTCAACGAGGCTGCTCCACTTCGGAGGCTTTGTCGCCTAGGACAGTACTGATAGAAAACATTTGTGAAAGTGTTCAGCAAATACTCCAACATATGGTGCCTGATGATGTCGTTATCGCCGACATTGCAGGTCAGGCTATAGACATCTTTCTCCACGGTCCAGAGTCTGCGCACAAGAATGGTATCGTAAATACATTCACTCACACATGCACTCCCATCCACCCATGCACACTCCTAAAACAAACAAAGTGCAAAACCCTCAACTCACTAAACATGACACCTTCGTTTCCTTGTCCTCTTCCTGTCCACTGTGGTGGTGGGCGACGGCCAGCAGCTTTGCAGATGCTCCTCGGGACTGCTCCACGTCGGAGGCCTTCTCCTAGGACAGTACTGACAGAAAACATTTGTAGATGTGTTCAACACATACTCCACATATTATTGCAACATTTTCCGACAACAATGCCCTTTCTAACAACCTCCACAACAACCTTTTCCTACCTGGCTTCAGCAGCTCCCCAGGCTGACTCCTGGTGACTCGGACACGTGGAGCCTGATGATGTCATTATCGCGGACATTGGAGGTCAGGCACTAGACATCTTTCTCCACGGTCCACAGTCTGCGCACAATATTGGTATTGTACAGACAAATATTCGCTCACACATACATTCCCATTCACACATGCGTACTCCTAAAACAAACGAACAGTAAAATCCACAACTCACTAAACATGACGCCTTCGTTTACTTGTCCTCTTCCAGTCTAGTGTGGTCGTGGGGGACGCCAGGAAGCTTGGCAGGTGCTCCACAGCACTGCTCCACGTCGGAGGCCGTCTCGCCTAGGACAGTACTGACAGAAAACGTTTGTAGATATGTCCAACGCATACTCCAACATTTCCCGACAACAATACCCTTTCTAACAGCCTCCACAATAACCTTTTCCTGGATAGCTTCAACAGCTCACCATGCTGACTCCTGGTGACTCGGACACGTGGGGCCTGATGATGTCGTTATCACGGACATTGCAGGTCACGCCCTAGACATCTTTCTCCACGGTCCAAAGTCTGCGCACAAGAATGGTATCGTAAAGACAAACATTCGCTCACACATCCATTCCCACTCACCCATGCACACTACTAAAGCAAAGAAAGAGCAAACCCCTCAACTCACCTAACATGACACCTTTGTTTACTGGTCCTCTTATTGTCCAATGTGCTGGTGAGCTACTTTCTGGAAGCTTGGCAGCTGTTCCTCAAGGCTGCTTCACTTCGGAGGCTTTGTCGCCTAGGACAGTACTGACAGAAAACATTTGTTAAAGTGTTCAACAAATACTCCAACTTATGGTGCCTGATAATGTCGTTATCGCGGACATTGCAGGTCAGGCCATGGACATCTTTCTCCACGGTCCAGAGTCTGCGCGCAAGAATGGTGTCGTTAAGACATTCACTCACACATGCATTCCCATCCACCCATGCACACTCCTAAAACAAACAAAGTGCAAAACCCTCAACTCACCAAACATGACGCCTTCGTTTACTTGTCCTCTTCCTGTCCAACGTGGTGGTTGGCAACGGCCAGGAGCTTTGTAGATGCTCTTCGGGACTGCTCCACGTCGGAGGCCTTCTCGCCTAGGACAGTGCTGACAGAAAACAGTTGTAGATGTGTTCAACACATACTCCAACATTTCCCGACAACAATGCCTTTTCTAACAACCTCCACAATAACCTTTTCCTGCCTGGCTTCAGTAGCTCCCCAGGCTGACTCCTGGTGACTCGGACACGTGGAGCCTGATGATGTCGTTATCACGGACATTGCAGGTCAGGCCCTAGACATCTTTCTCCACGGTCCACAGTCTGAGCACAAGAATGGCATCGTGAAGACAAACATTCGCTCACACATCCA
>OY757555.1:415103-417603 GCA_963584105.1 Alviniconcha strummeri | reverse complement strand
CCTGATCATAGCTAGCTCGCGAGGAATCCTAACACTGAGGCTACAAACTGTGACGGAATCAAAATTAGAAGGAAGGGGATAGGGGAGGAGGCGGGGGTGGTGGGGGGAGGGGAGAGAGAGAGAGAGAGAGAGAGATCTGAGCCTCACTGTGACAAGACCCGAAGAACTGAACAAGAAGTGCTTACAATGTGATTCACAGACGTTCGGCCTGATCGAGTCTTTTGTAGTCTTCCCGGCACCAGATAGTGGCTGTTGTGTTTCTATTCTGGGCTGTGGGGGTGGGGGGAGGGGGGGGGGCAGCGGCTGAACCTTCCAGCAGCGGCAGACAGCTTCCCCGGAAAAGACTGAGAGTGACGAGTCTGTCTTGATTCCAAGAACAGCTTGAAAACCCGGCCGGATTCTATTCTGCTAGTCTCTGTGTATAGTCAGCGGTTCGGGACAGATGCTGTATTGACCAGTCGGTGTGGTGCATGATCGACTCGGCCGGTTGTTCTCGCACTCACATTCCACATCTCAGCTTTTGCGTTCTAGCTGCCTGCTGGCCGTTGAAGTTTCCAGAAACTGACGTGTGCTAAGCAAGCGGTGTCATATGCTATAGTACAGGCCAGGTGCAGCCGTATAACAGTGCATGTGAACTGTGTGTGGCCCAGACTCGTATATATGCCATGTTGCTATGCCATGTTGCAGGGCTAGCACCGGGCTAAGCAAGACGGTAGGTGTGTCAGAGTGTCAGCACCGGGTCAGTGTACGTGTCTCTCAACTAAGCAAGACGGTGGGTGTGTCAGGGTGTCAGCACCGGGTTAACGTACGTGTCTCTCAACTAAGCAAGACGGTGGGTGTGTCAGAGTGTCACTGTCAGCACCGAGTGAGTGTACGTGTCTCTGAACTAAGCAAGACGGTTGGTGTGTCAGAGTGTCAGCACCGGGTTAGCGTACGTGTCTCTTAACTAAGCAAGACGGTGGGTGTGTCAGGGTGTCGATGTCAGCACCGCGTGAGTGTACGTGTCTCTGAACTAAGCAAGACGGTGGGTGTGTCAGGGTGTCAGCACCAGGTTAACGTACGTGTCTCTCAACTAAGCAAGACGGTAGGCCGTGTGTCACTAGAGTGTCAGTACCGAGTGAGTGTACGCCGTGTCTCTCAACTAAGCAAGACGGTTTAGTGGTGTGTGAGGCTGTCAGCACCGAGTTAGACGGTTGCTGTGTCGGTTGGTGTGTCAGGGTGTTAGTGTGTGCGGCTTGTGCGAACTCGTTACTGTGCCTATCTCGCTTCGCGTCAGGAGTCGCTGAGTGTGCACTGGGATATGCAGTAGCCGGACGGCTTGTGTACGTACGATCGATTTCTGCGCTCGTCAAAAAACAAAAAACGAACAATCTCCTCCTTTCGACCAGACAGACAGTTACAGCTTAGTGACGGCCGCTGGCAACAAACACTGACACAGATACCGCATCAAAAGCCGCACCGACGATAAAAACCAGCAGAATCATGAAGAAGTAATCTAAAGAGTCAGTAAATAAATAAAAAATAAACAAAAACAAAAAAATAAAAACAAAACGGTAACCCCTCACTGCGTTCAAAATTGTGGGTTTTCTTGAAACCTTTTTTTTTTCAATGAACCGTGACTAAAGCCGCCAACAATATCAAAAGAATGTTTATGGTCAAATCCCAGGCACTGGTTTACGACAACCTTCCTCCTCCAGTGGAGGAATAAGGTGCCGGGAAGTGCGGCTTGGAATGCCAGTGGGTCGTGCCTTACTTCAGTAACTTAGTATAACTTACTAAAAAGAATGATAAATTGGTGGTGGTTGGGGGGGGGGGGGGGGAGAGGGTGTCTAATATCACCTTGCTGTCAACAGACATAAAATAAAACACTGATTGATTGTGCCTTACTTTCAATGGGAGAAGGGGGGGGGGGGTACGTGATTTACCAACAATAACGTACGTGATTTACCAACAACAACGTACGTGATTTACCAACAACAACGTACGTGATTTACCAACAACAACGTACGTGATTTACCAACAACGTACTAACACTCGTAATAATTACCCTCGACATTTGACCCGGAAAGGCGGTCTACTACACTCTTTCTAAGTACTTGTTCGATTGGTCTGTGATTTATTTATTTAAAAAAAAGAGGTCTAAAACACTGAAGTATACTTTCACCCACACCCTCCCACCCACGCATACACACACACGCACGCACACACACACACACACACACACACACACACACACACACACACACACACACACACACACACACACACAAAAGATCCAAACACATAAAGGGTTCAAAAGAACGCTGTTTATTAGGACAAAACACGGCATGCAAATTTTCGGGGTAATGCCCTTTATTATGCTATGAAACGACACTCAACAGTTAAACGGTGAAAAACGATGAAAAATGAGACGCAGAGCTAAGACATTTATCTGTCCTTGGTTGAGCTGTGTTGTTTTCGTGCCCAGTGCTAGGGAGAATTTCGTGCCCAGTGCCTGGGA
>OY757555.1:405103-412603 GCA_963584105.1 Alviniconcha strummeri | reverse complement strand
TAACGTCCACAGAAACCATAAGGCTTATTAGGGACGGGGACACGGGGGGCGAAGGGGGGTATGGAGGTGGGGGGAGACGGAGATTATATACACTGTCACCACCAGAATTATTCCTGCATTAAGATGGGCAGCGATGAGAGCCACTTTAATGTTTCAGTAGGAAGTGACGGACAAAGTCACAGGACAGTGTCCACAAACAACAACCTTTTTGAAGAGAAAGGAGAGCCGAAGCGGTATCGAACCGAGTCCTTCCGCTTACCAACCTAACGCCTTACCGCTAGGCCACACCGGCTCACTTGAGTGAGTGTGCCTTCGGGACTGACAGTCGCACTGATATAGGCTATCCGCCACGGTTGTCCCAGCGTTTAAAACCTATTTATCGACGTCTTCGGTTGACACAGGCGACAGAGAGTGCAACCTCATCGGGGCACACCAGCAGGCAGAATGAACCGTGGAGCCAGATGGTGTCCGCAATGTACCCCGACGCCAGCCGTCGTACCTACTGCGTGCCTCCCGTCCACTTCAACAAGTTGCCGTACGACAGGCGCACTGTTCCCGGGACTCGCGTGTCCGCCCTCGTGCTGAACTATCCGCCTGGTAGTTCAACTCTTCCGTCACTAGGGTGATGCCTAGCACCCCCCAGGCTGGCCAGGTGATAACCAACCAGGCCGGCCAGCCATCGGGAGGTGGTGCAGCACCCCAAGGCAAAGCCGAGCCAAGCTGCAGGCCGTCGATCTCATCGGGTCAGGGTGCTGCTGCAGCCAGCCAGCAGCAGCAGCAGCAACAGTCGCCGCCGCCGCCGCCGCCGCAGCAGCAGCAACAACAACACGTATACAGCATGTGGACACCAGAATCGCAGACTCAGCCGCAAAGCGAGCCAGAGTCGTTCCAGCTCAGCGACGCTCAGGCCGACTTCGCGCAAAGCTTCGTGCTGGCCAACCTCCAGGAACTGGGAAGGCGTCAGCAGGAGGTCATGTTCATCGTCTCGCAGCTGGATTTCGGCTGCTACATTAACAGGCCGTGTTACGCCGCGGCTGCCGCGCGTCTTCCGAAGCCGGTGGACCTCGACGAGAAGTACCGGCGTGGAGACTTTGACGTTCTGGTAATCCACCGCCTCTACGGCATCCTGGTAGGAGAGGTCAAGTCTGTAGGCTTAGCCCACGCTGGTGTGGAGAAGACGGAGAAAGAGGCCGATGCTGACGTGGCGGTTAAGGTCCGGAAGGCGATCAAGCAGCTGGACAAGTCTGAGGTCGTGGTGAGGCACCTGGTGAGTGACGTCGCGTGTGGCCTGGCAGTGAGGAAGACGCTCTTTCTTCCCTTTGTGAGTGGCGCTCAGCTGCAGAGGGTTCTGGGTTCAAATCCGCAGTTAGAAGAGGTATGTGCTTACTAACATACGTACACACACATACACACGCACACACACACACACACACACACACACACACACACACACACACACTCTTCGCGCGTGCGCGCACGCGCAGACACACACACACACTCTCTTCGCGCGTGCGCACACACACACACACGCTCACAAACATACGCACACACACATACACACGTGGGCACGCAAACACGCGTACACATATACATACACACACATGCACATATACACAAGCAAACACAAGAACGAACACACACAGAGACCGACTCACTCACTCGTTCACACACACACACACACACACACACGCACGCACGCACGCACGCACGCACGCACGCACGCACGCACGCACGCACCACACACACGCACGCACACACACACACACACACACACACACACACACACACACACACACACACACACACACACACGCTCTTTTACGCATCATGCCTGCATGCATGGACTGGTGCATGGGTGCATGTGCCTACGCTTACATGTATACACTTCACTGTAAATGGATCTGCATGAAGTTGAAGGCTACACATTTTCCATACAGGAGACCATCGGACAGTGCTTCATGGAGGATTAGCATTTAGGCTGTACTTGTATAGACAGTCTCTAAACAATGTCTGTTGCAGAGTGAGTGAGTAGGCGAGTGAGCTAGCGAGTTAGTTTGTTAGTTTGTTGGGTGGTTGGCTGGTTGGTTGGTTCTTTTGTTAGTTAGTTAGTTAGAAAATTAATGAGTTAGACACTTGGAGACTGACGTCTTGTCAACCGCATATCGTCACCTTAGGATGAATCGAACATTCAAAATTCTTCGATACGAGTTCGAAACGGGAACCACCAAATCCCAAGTAAAATGCTAACTCGCGATTCTATTACTATACACCTGTTAACAGTATAAGCACAACCCGGTCGCAAATGCAATCAGTAACTAGCATATTTCAGTGTCAACATTTCACTTACTTACAACCGGGCAGAAATATTCTGAGCCAAGATCTTTACGGCATAATTATTCAAGAATAATTCAAAAATTCGAAATTTAAGAAAAAAAATGTACAAGTTCAATCCTAGCGGATGAACAAGACATCTAAAAAAAATCGAGCTGTTAGTTATATAAGGCAATCCGGGTCACTGTTGATGTATCCATTATGGGACAATCGGGGTCACTACCGATGTATCCATTATGGGACAATCGGGGTCACTACCGATGTATCCATTGTGGGACAATCGGGGTCACTACTGATGTATCCATTATGGGACAATCGGGGTCACTACCGATGTATCCATTGTGGGACAATCGGGGTCACTACCGATGTATCCATTATGGGACAATCGGGGTCACTACCGATGTATCCATTGTGGGACAATCGGGGTCACTACTGATGTATCCATTATGGGACAATCGGGGTCACTACCGATGTATCCATTGTGGGACAATCGGGGTCACTACTGATGTATCCATTATGGGACAATCGGGGTCACTACTGATGTATCCAATATGGGACAATCGGGGTCACTACCGATGTATCCATTGTGGGACAATCGGGGTCACTACCGATGTATCCATTGTGGGACAATCGGGGTCACTACCGATGTATCCATTATGGGACAATCGGGGTCACTACCGATGTATCCATTATGGGACAATCGGGGTCACTACCGATGTATCCATTATGGGACAATCGGGGTCACTACCGATGTATCCATTGTGGGACAATCGGGGTCACTACCGATGTATCCATTGTGGGACAATCGGGGTCACTACCGATGTATCCATTGTGGGACAATCGGGGTCACTACTGATGTATCCATTATGGGACAATCGGGGTCACTACTGATGTATCCATTATGAAAGGCAATCCGAGTTACTATTGATGTATCCATTATGGAAGGCAATCCGGGTCACTACTGTTGTATCCATTATGGGACAATCGGGGTCACTACTGATGTATCCATTAAGGAAGGCAAGCCGGGTCACTACTGATGTATCCATTATGGAAGGCAGTCCGGGTCACTATTGATGTAACCATCGTTATAAGCGTGATTGTAGGAAATCAAGAAAAACTAATGACCTGCGAAAAGTGTATGAAACAAGCAGGACTTCTAGCGCTCTGAGATAAAATCTGAACACACAAAAGGTTTAAAAGAACGCTGATTTTTAACAGGACAACACAGAATTTTCGGGGTAAGCCCTTCTTTCAAGTTACAAAACACACTTACGCAACAGTTAAACTGTGAAAAATGAGATATAGTACACTTTTTCAAGCAACAATCTGAAACAAGAATGACTGCTAGCGTTCTAAAGAAAAGACCCAAACACGTAAAATGTTCAAAAGAACGCTTATTTATTAGGACACAAACATCATCTACAAATTGTTGGGGCAATCCCCTTTGTCAGGCTACAAGACGGCACTTAAACAACAGTTAAGCGGTAAAGAAAACGATGAAAAATGAGATTAGAAGCGAAATAACTTATCTTTTTGGTTGAGCTATATTGTTGACCTGTCTAGTGCTTGGGAGAATGTTAGCATGACAATGACGTGTAATAAGACCTTTTTTGAAGCATCAGAAATAAACAATGATAAATGGAACTTTTCACAAACACACAAAAGTTTAGAAAGAACGCTGATTTTAATAGGACAGCGCAAAACCTGCGCAACTTTTCTTAAGGTAAACAAGATTGATATCAACAAACAAGGGAGGTAATCATCACTCGAAAAAAGTCACACGAACACAACAAAGACCTGAGTCGCCTACTGTAACTCTCACCTGGCATGCGAGTAAACACAAGGTACATAAACTCCACCAGAGGCACACATACTCAAAAACAGATTGATATATAAGTAGACAATTTTTATTCAAAGCGTTTAATATCTGTCTGCCTGTTGCCTGCAAAGTGATTTTTTACGAGTAAGTAAATACAAGGTACATAAACTCCACAAGAGCTACATACTCAAAAACAGATTGATATAATTTATATCAATACACAAGGGAGTTAATTAGTGCTCGAAAGACGTCACACAAACAACAAAGACTTCAGTCGCCCTCGGTAACTCTCACTTGGCATGCGTGTAAGTACAAGGTACATAAATAAACTCTACCAGAGGTACATCCTCAAAAAAAGGATGTCCCCCAGTCGTGTGTGTGTGTGTATATATGTATATATATATATATACCATCCATTTCAGGCACGCTCGACGAAAGAGATGCGCGCAGGCATAAAACAGAACAGACTGATAAATAGACAATTTTCATTCAGAACCTTCATATGTCTGCCTGTTGCATAAAAAAGGAGTTTTACCATGAAAATGTGAGCATGTTTTGTGATGGCTTTTGGTTACACTGTCAAGGAGTTGCGCCTGAGCCTGGCTGCAGCAAAGAGTGGAGTGGACGTCAGAGAGCTGTGCGTGTGCTCTGATCACCTTTCTGACCCCGACACGTTCTGGCACGTGACACCCGCCGTTCTCGCACAGCAGGCCGCGTGGTGGCAAAGGAGAATGGCCAACGTTGTTGACCAGCACATGACTGATCAGCTTTACCTGGACATCGTGGCCAGGTGAGGTACCAGCAGGGACCTTGATCCTAGGATGTGTGGGTGGGTGGAGTGCGAGTGTGTGTGTGTGTGTGTGTGTGTGTGTGTGTGTGTGTGTGTGTGTGTGTGTGTGTGTGTGTGTGTGTGTGTGTGTGAGTGTGTGTGTGTGAGTGTGTGTGTGTGTGTGTGTGTGTGTGTGTGTGTGTGTGTGTGTGTGTGTGTGTGTGTGTGTACATGTGCAGGTGTTGTGTTCAAAAAAATGTATGCAATATTAAGAACATAATTATAATTATTTTTGAGTTTTTAATGTTTTTAATTTTTTAAATTTTCATTCTGTAAAGAGCGGTACGTGTCCTCACCCATGTCGGTGAGATCTGGCGCTCACAGAAACGACCTCTGCTTGTATTATCATTACTATCATTGCCAGGGAAACGGTTTATACAGGCCGAACTGTTCTCCAGGTTCGTGGGTCCCGCTACAACGGTCGCGGTCCACTGCAACGTCCCGCCGCGCGTGGAGGTCCGCACTGAGGGCGAGGCCGTGTCGGAAATGGGCCAACGACTGGCCTACCTCGTGCTGACCTTGGAACAGCTGGACCTCATGAACCGAGCTCCTCCGAGGGTCTGTGTGGCTGGTCCTCCCGGAACGGGCAAGACCATCCTGCTCGTGCTCATGGGGCTGAAGTGGCTGCGTGAGGGTCACGACGTCCACGTGGTCAGCCCTTACCCTGAGAACCGTGGTGCCTCCTACATGATCCGGCACCAGCTTCAGATGACGCTGCAGGAGAGTACAGCTATTGGTCAGGGCCTCGCCGTCCCGGCTGGTCATCAGGCTCCCGGTGATGTGAAGCTTCATCGGTACGATTTTTACAACGGCGAGGCGGAGGTTGTGAAAGCCATCCAGGAGCTGTCGGCAGCTGCTGCAGCCTCTGCAACAGGCACACTCTGCGTCCTCTTCGATGAAGCGGGATTTGGGAAGGGGTGAGTGTGTGTGTGTGTGTGTGTGTGTGTGTGTGTGTGTGTGTGTGTGTGTGTGTGTGTGTGTGTGTGTGTGTGTGTGTGTGTGTTTGTGTGTGTGTCTGTGTGTATGTGTGTGTGTGAATCTTTGTCAACACTGTCTACTACTACACACACACACACACACACACACACACACACACACACACACACACACACACACACACACACACACACACAGGCAGACATACAGACGGACAAACAGACACACAGGCAGACACACACACACATGCACACAGACACACACAACACACAGGCACACAGATGGACGGACTGACGGACAGACAGACACAGGTGCGTACTGACAGATAGACAGACAGACATACAGACAGACAGACAGACAGACAGACAGACAGACAGACAGATATTCCAATTTCTTTCACATAAATCAAGCGTAAATAACACAGACTCGCCCTCAACAATTTTTCTGCCCGTCAGCTCGGTCCGTGACTACCTCCCGAGGCTGATCGACGAGCTGGCTGCTAACCTGCCTCCTCAAAGCCTCCGCCTCTGGGCCTCTCGCGTCGACCGCTCCCCGCTGTCTCCTCACCTTCAGACCGAGATCTTCTCCAGACCCCTCCGCTGTGCCCCAGTCATCGTGAGGGAGATCCGGCCAGCGTTTGACCAACTGCCCATGCTGCACGACTACTCCGACGGCAGCCTCGCCGCGCCTGGAGACGGGATGCAGGTCCGGCACCTGCGTCACCGTGGCAACGACGGCGACCACGCTGCGGGGGGACCGGTGCAGTGTGTTCAGTGCGGGCGGGACGTGGCTTCTGAGTTACGTGCTCTTCTGGGCGGTGCGACAGGTAGAGTTCAGAGTTCAGAGTTCAAAGGCTGTGTGAAAGAGTAAAAGTAAACATTTTGCTGTACGTCCTCAGAAGCGAGATGGCTTATTATGGACGGGGACGGGGGGCTTTGGATAAGGTTCTGCGCTTTACAAATACATAAGGACTAAAGGCTATATCCCTTATCTTCCACAGAAAAGCAAATAAAGTTAAGACTGAATGGAAGGGGGTACGGAGAAAGACGGTGTTTGGCGAAAGCAATCACAGGAAATAAGGGAGGGACAGGCCACTGCAGACGCCTCTGCACAAACCTCTGTTATGACATGGGGGGGGGGGGGGGGCGGGAGTGGGAGAAAGAGTGAAGGCTCGACCGCGCGCTCCGACCCGGAAGACCGAGGAGGCCGTGGACCGCCGCCAGAACAACCAAAATGTTAAGGCATGCAGTCAAGGCGTCCCCTGGCCATTGTGCAGCAACTAGTGTACCACGCACTTGCTGTTTCAACTGCTGTGCGGGGCAGAGTCACAAGGACAATGTCCATTGCACTGCTGTTGACTAACAACTGAAGCAAAAGATGTCCAGCTTTCTGTGCCCAGCTCCACTCCCTGCTCTTCATCCCTTCCGGGTTAACTTGAGGGCCTAGCACCACCTCCCTCTTCTTGATCTCGCCTGGACCCGCTAACGTGTCTAACCTCTTCGTGAGAGTCCAGCTCGTTTCCCTTCTCTTGATCTCGCCCGGACTGTGTGAAAGAGGCGGTTGACGAGACAGAAGAGCAACAGAT
>OY757555.1:397603-400103 GCA_963584105.1 Alviniconcha strummeri | reverse complement strand
GAAATTCAACTGAAAAAATAAACATAACAACGGATCTCGCCTTTTTCCTCGTCACAGTTGTGACTTTAGATACACTGAAGGTACAAAGAGAATGTGTGAATGCGCTCTTGACTATGTGACTGCATGAGACGATACCTTTTCGTTAATAATTAATATTTATTATTAATACTAATTTGTTATTCATAATAGTATTATCTGTGATAAAGTGAAGGACCCTGACCATGCCCTGTATGGCGAGTTCGAACGTTTGCCCGTGGACGTCGTTTCCGCTTTCTGGTATGCAAAACCAACAAGAGAGGGAACTCGTTTGTCTCCACGGCAGTTCGACTCCTCAAAAGGGCATGATCAGCCCTTTGTGCCAACTGAGCTAATGTGTATACTGTATCTAGGTTGTTGTCTGAATGTGTGTTGGGTGTCTGATTAGGTCTGGGTAGTGTGTATGTGTCCAGTCGATGGCTGAGTGTATATGGTTGAGTATAATTAATATTTGAGTATAATTAATATTGGCGTGTGTGTGTGTGTGTGTGTGTGTGTGTGTGTGTGTGTGTGTGTGTGTGTGTGTGTGTGTGTGAGTGTGTGTGCGTGTGTGTTTGTGTGTGTGTGTGTGTGTGTGTGTGTGGTGTGTGTGTGTGTGTGTGTGTGTGTGTGTGTGTGTGTGTGTGGTATGTGTGGTGTGTGTGTGTGTGTGTGTGTGTGTGTGTGTGTGTGGTGTGTGTGTGTGTGTGTGTGTGTGTGTGTGTGTGTGTGTGTGTGTGTGTGTGTGTGTGTGTGTACTGATGTGACATGACTACTCACCAGTTTATAAAAAATTAACTGAAACAGAATGACTGCTACCGTTCTAAAATTAGATCCAAACACAAAAAGGTTCAAAAGAACGCTTATTTATTTTAACACGGACACACAGTATGCAAATTTTCGGGGAAATTCCCTTTATCAAGCCATAAAACGACACTTAAACAACAGATAAACGGCCAAAAAAGATGAAAATGAAATAAAAAGGCTTATCTTGCTTTGGTTTAGTTTTTACAGCTTGTTCGGTGGTTTATGTGATTATAATTTATGTGATTATTACCAGTTTATAATTTATGTGATTTTATACTTGTAATATAGATTTTTATGCAGCATAACCTATCTATGTTCTTGTAAGCGCAAATGTTTTGGCGTTCCTTTACATGATCTTAAATTAATGAGTTGAATTGCCCTGTGAGGAAGATTAAAGTTTTTTTGACTTGATTTGATTACACACACACACACACACACACACACACACACACGCACGCACGCACGCACGCACGCACGCACGCACGCACGCACGCACGCACTCACGCTCGCACGCACGCACCCGCACGCACGAACGCACGCACGCACGCACGAACACATACACACACAAACACATAAACACACACACACACACACTTTTTTCTTGAGACAGCGATTCACATACAGCGTACTAAGTGGACGGGGGGATTGGATAAGGAATAGTGTAGCCAAAAATTATTTTAAACAACAATTGTCTGTATCTGCAATCGATCTGTCATAATCACTGCTGTGCAAAATAGTCATTGTCAAAATGAAACCTTGTAGTAGGCCCATCTTCGTAAGGGTGCCCACAGGTTAACCGACAATTTACAGTTCGAATCTCTCTCTCTCTCTCTCTCTCTCTCTCTCTCTCTCTCTCTCTCTCTCTCTCTCTCTCTCTCTCTCTCTCTCTCTCTCTCTCTCTCTCTCTCTCTCTCTCTCTCTCTCTCTCTCTCTGCTCTCTCTCTCTCTCGGTCGGTCGGTCGGTCTTTGTCTCTGTCTGTTTGTCTGTCTGTCTGTCTGTCGAGAGACAGACAGACAAAGACACAGAGACACAGAGACAGAGACAGACACGGAGATAGTTCACTAACCTTAGTTTGTTGATGTCGCACAGTGCAGTTGCTTCCCTTCCTGTGTTAATTCTCTGTGCCACAAAAGCGTACTTGCTTCCCTTGGTTCTGTGTTTTTCCACAGACTAGAGCTAGTGCTGCAGGGTTGTGTTTCTGTCCATTATACCCCAACATGCGGTTGCAGCTCGTCCAGTCAAATAAAGGAAGCCTAAAAACCCTTGGAATACTTGCAGAGCTCAGGAGCTGTGTGAAAGCCGAGGTAGCCGTCCTGAGCTCGCCGTCCCTAATAAGCCTTATAGTTTCTGTGGACGTAAAGCAACATTGAACCTTGGAATACTAAAACTACGTATAAGGACCAATACTCCTCATCTGGAGGAAAGAGTCCTCTCGTGAATACACGCGAGTACTGTGAGGTAAGACGTTGTGTCACGTATGTCAAGTATAGTTATCATTTATACAGGCGTTCTCAAGTTCGCGTTTTCCTGGGACTAAAGTTGTTTGTGTGGATTATGACTGGTTTGGTGGTTTATTGATGTAATTATTGGCTGTTTACTGTTGCTGTTACGTACACAGATATACACTCACGTACATACACACACAAACACACACACACGAGCGCGTGCACACCACAC
>OY757555.1:393555-397403 GCA_963584105.1 Alviniconcha strummeri | reverse complement strand
GCACTCACGCACGCACGCACACACACATGTATTCGCACTGCAAGTATACAAGTGTGTCAGATGAAACAGCAATAATTGCTGAGACTAATGAACATTTAATTGCCTTTGGGAAAACATTTTGCCGTGTTCCAGCAGTAGCACGTAAAAGATCCCGGTCATTCTGCCAAAAGCGCAGGTGGCAGGTTACAGCTAAACATGCATACACCTCATGTATGCGGTTTTGCATGAAGTGACGTGGCATGGTGCATGGTTGTATGATGTACACGGAACGCGCCGAGATGGCAGCAGTTTCACGTGGAACCATGCAGCCCTAACAACCAAACAGTGTTTAAGAACACCACTTCGGTGAATACTCAAAACGCGCTATCCAAAACGATAGTCACTCATGCGTCAAGATTAATTAAGGACGAAGGTTTAAACATCAGCCTGGAAACGAATTTCACATACGTCAACAGCGCAATGAATATGCTCGACAGCGGACAGTAACGCTAAATAAAAACGACCACCAACAACAGTCTGGAAAACAGCACACGTTGCACCAATTCATAAAAAGGGTAACAAAGAACAGTGTACTAACTACCGTCCTATAGCTTTGCTAAGTTGCGTAGGAAAAACTCTAGAAAAATGTGTTCATCGCCATGTGTCTAACTACTTAAACGCAAACCAGATAATAACACCGTCACAATCAGGATTCACTCCAAAAGATTCAACCGTGTACCAGTTACTAAGTATATACGATGACTTTTGTAAGTCATTTGACAGTGAAATAACTACTCAAGCAATTTTCTTTGACATATCTAAAGCGTTCGATAAAGTAGGGCACGGTGGCTTACTACGGAAATTGCAAGCTATTGGAATTAGAGGTGCTTTACTTCAATGGTTCGAAAACTATTTGGCTGAACGTAAACAGGCTGTGGTACTCCACGGTAGCAGATCCGATTACTTAACTGTACCTGCAGGTGTCCCACAGGGCTCAGTCCTAGGATCTCTTCTGTTCCTTGTCTACATAAATGACATTGTTGAAGACATCGAATCAGTTATTAAGCTTTTCGCAGATGACACTAGTATGTATTTGTGCTTAGAAAATCCACACATCCGAGCTGAAATTCAAAACAAAGATCTTGAAAAAATAATGCAATGGGCAAATAAATGGAAAATTGAGTTTAACGAAAGGAAAACAGAACTGATGAACGTAACCAGGAACAAAAACCACCAATTTCAATCACTGAATTTTGGAAGGACTATTTTAGAAGACACTCATAGCCATAAACATTTAGGAATCATTTTTCAAAACAACTGTAAATGGGAGAGTCATATTAAAATGCTAATTGCAAAATGTAGATGTCAAGTCGCTTGCCTGAGATCGTTTAAATATCGTCTTAGCAGAAAAGCTCTTGAAACCATGTATAGGTCCTTTATATTACTGCAGTTAGATTATGCCGACGTCATTTGGGATAATTGTAGTCTGAAATTAGAAGAAGAACTGGAAAGTCTACACCTCGATGCAATAAGAACCATTATAGGTGCTGTTCGCGGAACAAGTCACCAGAAACTATACACTGAATCAGGGTTTACGACTTTACGAGAAAGACGCTTCAGACACAAAATTATTATGTACCACAAGATTGTTCAAGAAAATACCCCGACTTACTTGAAAGAACATTTACCCTCACTTGTTTCCTCAACTAATCCATACCATCGACGACGACCACTCCAACGATAGGTACCAAAACATAAGACTGAGACTTACAGGCAATAATTTTTCCCATCGACAATTACACTGTGGAATAATTTACCAGAAAACATACAGCGAACAATATCAATTAGTCTAGTTAAACATTCCTCTCCAGAAATGACACAAATCCCCCGCCTTTCTATTACAACGGTAGTCGAAAAGCACAGATAACACATTGCAAACTCCGTCTTGGAATAAGCGACCTAAATTACGACCTATTAAACAGACACTTAACAACAAATAGCTCTTGAGATTGTGGAGAAAGAAAAGAAACATCTGAACACTACATTCTACACTGCCCACGTTTTACACACGTACGTCAAAACACCATATTCAGACTCCCTGCAAATTTGCTCAACATTACTACCCTCCTGCAAGGGGATCCAAACATATCAAACAATATGAACTCATTAATATTTAAAGCTGTCCAAGACTTCATTACCCAGTCCGGCCGTTTTGCTATGGAATGACAAACTCAATTAAATAGTTACTGGCAGCGCATAAGAGCACTCTCTCTCTCTCTCTCTCTCTCTCTCTCTCTCTCTCTCTCTCTCTCTCTCTCTCTCTCTCTCTCTCTCTCTCTCTCTAACTTGAATGTATTTTTAAACCTACCCGCTGCCCCTCTGACACATTACGCAATACTCTCTCTCTCTCTCTCTCTCTCTCTCTCTCTCTCTCTCTCTCTCTCTCTCTCTCTCTCTCTCTTCCCCCCCTCCCGTCCCCTCCGCTCTTCTCGTCACACTGCAGAACGCTTTTTTTTTATCTTACAATACACGCCTTTCTTGCATCCTTGAATTTTGACGCGCCTCAACGTCACCGTAAAGAAAAAAGAAAAAGAAAAAAAAAAAGAAGAAGCGAGATGCTATCTGAAAGGATTCCCTAATGGAACGGCAGTCAGTGCAGTCACGGGGTTCCACCGTTTTAATGACCGGGACCACAGTTCCAAGTCTGGCGCCTTGATTTCGCCCAGTTTTGATTTGCTTCTGCGCGGGAGTGTGAGCGGGCTACACCCACATACCGCTGCTGGAGCAGCACTTTACCTGGGGCAGCAGAGTACGGCATAACATGTCTGTTATTTACACTCAAGCTCAAAAGGTAAGGAACAGTTTACTACTACTACTAAGAAGAAGAAGAAGAAGAAGAAGAAGAGGAAGAAGAAGAAGAAAGAAGAATGTGCTCTTCTATGTAATAGTTCTCCAAACTGGAACACATAGCCCCTTACAAAGCAAAGAACAAAGCAAACTTCCTGGTGCGCACGCACGCACGCACACCCGCGCGCGCACTCACACACACACACACACACACACACACACACACACACACACACACACACACACACACTCACACACGCACACACACACACACGCACTCACACACACATACACACACACACATACATACATACATACACACGCACGCACGCACGCACGCACGCACGCACACACACACACACACATACACACACACACACACACACACACACACACACACACACACACACACACACACACACAAAGTAACATACTGTTTTACGCCCAGTCAACCAGTACGGTTATATCAGGGAGAGACAGAACAGACAGACAGAGACAGAGACAGACAGAAACACAGACAGAGAGAGAGAGAGAGAGAGAGAGAGAGAGAGAGAGAGAGAGAGAGAGAGAGAGAGAGAGAGAGAGAGAGAGAGAGAAATACGAAACGTATAACACTATTTCTTACAGTTGCTGAACCTTTTGGCTTGAGTATATTTGTGCGTCGATTTGACGAGTAAAAGAGCCCCCAGATTTCTCCATGTGTCGGCAGATCGCAGACTTTCATCTCCACAAACATTTGAAGAGATTCATCATCGTCATCTCTGCCTATTCTCAAAATGTTGGATCTCTTTATTTTGGTTGTCATCCGCGGTTTTCAGTTTCCGTTGTTCTCTCTTCGTCTGTTTGTCTGGCTTTTAGTCTCGATGTCTGCCTTTGGTTCAGCTTGTTCATTTATACAGTCGTGTTTACCGTCGCCTTAAAGATCAAGCCGCTTCTTCCTATCGTTGGCGGGAGCTGCCACAAGCATTGTCTTTTGTCGCGACGACAGTATTCTTGTCATGACAAATGTGTTGTCGCGAAAA
>OY757555.1:386055-388555 GCA_963584105.1 Alviniconcha strummeri | reverse complement strand
ATAAGGTAACCTAAGGACAAATGACACGTTCAGATGTTTTTTACACCGTTCAAAACAGGTCACTAGACCCCAAGTAAAAAGCTGAATCACAGTTGTGGGCACAACGCAGTCAGGAGTAACCGCAATGAAGATCAGAAACGTTGAACATAGCCGGGGGACGTCTCAATATTTACACGCTCCATTACCAACAACAGACAGAAACCCGCTGGAAATCCCAAGCAACGTGCGCTGCCTCTAGGCTCAACGGAGGCGAGAATATCTGTGAGTGGACACTGCGGTGTCTTCTGGACATTGCGCGTATCAACTCACATAGTACGCGTTTGTCTTCATCGTGCTATTTTATTTATGAGTGGACAATGTGGTATGCGTTTGTCTTCATCGTGTTATTTATGAATGGACATTGCGGTATGCATTTGTCTTCATCGTGTTATTTTATTTATGAGTGGACACTGCGTTGTCTTCTGGACATTGTGCGTATCAACTGACATAGTACGCGTTTGTCTTCATCGTGTTATTTATGAATTGACACTGCGGTATGCGTTTGTCTACATCGTGTTATTTATGAATTGACATTGCGGTACTCGTTTGTCTTCATCGTGTTATTTATGAATGGACATTGCGGTATGATTTGTATTCATCGTGTTATTTTATTTATGAATGGACACTGCGTTGTCTTCTGGACATTGTGCGATACGCACAAATGAAGACAAATGCGTGATATGCGAGTTGATACAACTCACACAGCAAGCATTTGTCTTCATCGTGTTATTTTATTGATGAATGGACATTGCGGTGTCTTCTGGACATTGTGCGTATCAACTCACATAGTACACGTTTGCTTTCATCGTGTTATTTTACTTATGAATAGACATTGCGGTCTTTTCTGGACATTGTGCGTTATCAACTCACATAGCACGCGTTCGTCTTCATCGTGTTATTTATGAATGGACATTGCGTTGTCTTCTGGACGTTGTGCGTTATCAACTCACATAGCACGCGTTCGTCTTCATCGTGTTATTTATGAATGGACATTGCGTTGTCTTCTGGACATTGTGCAACTCACATAGTACACGTTTGCTTTCATCATGTTATTTTATTTGTGAATGGACATTTCGTTGTCCCCTGGACATTGCGTGTATCAACTCACAAGGTACGCATTTGTTTACATCGCCCTGATATGACCGCACTGGTTGACTGGGCGTAAAACACCAAGTTACTTATTTCATCGTACTATTTTATTTATGAATGGACACTGCGTTGTCTTCTGAACATTGTGTGTATCAACTCACATAATACGCGTTTGTATTCATCGTGTCTATTACTTTGTTTTCAAGAACCCACCAATGTAACTTGCCCACAGTGTTGTAACTGAAGTTTTATTAATTTGAATCGATTTTTTTAAATAAAAAATAAACAACAAAACTAAACAAACAAAAAACATCTTTCTAAGTCTTATCGAGCTTTGATCGAACTGAAATCAAATTCACAGCAGACCGATTGAAAACGTTACCGCGTGAGACCGTTTCAAGCCAAACCATTAACAAATGGACATCGTAGACCCCTTTGCGAACATCGTAGGGCCGGTAAGTCTAAAGCTCCGTGTTCGAAAGAGCTTCCATGCACGTGTCAGCGCGAGCAAGGTGTTTTGGTATGTGTGGGTGCAGGAAGGCTGCTTTCCCCGGTGCACCGTGCCTGCTGCATGTTCAGATGGGCCACCAACCGGCACTTAACTGTCGCGTTGTCTGTGTTGGACACCGATACAGCATGTTTGCCGCGCGCTTCACCTGTGTTTAAAGTCCGTGTCAACGAGTGCTTTCTTCTTTTTCTCCCCTCTCTCTCTCTCTCTCTCTCTCTCTCTCTCTCTCTCTCTCTCTCTGCTGTTTGAAAGTGGGGTTGGGGTGGAGGAGAGAGAGAGACACGGATATACCGAGAGACGGAGAGAACCGAGAAACTGAGAGAATTACACAACTCTGTGTGTGTGTGTGTGTGTGTGTGTGTGTGTGTGTGTGTGTGTGTGTGTGTGTGTGTGTGTGTGTGCGCGCGCGCGCGCGCGCGTGCGTGCGTGCGTGTGGGGGTGTGCGTGCGTGCGTGCGTGCATGCGTGCGTGCGTGCGTGAGTGTGTGTGTGTGTCTGTGTGTGTATATATACATATATGTGTGTGTGTGTGTGTGTGTGTGTGTGTGTGTGTGTGTGTGTGTGTGTGTGTGTGTGTGTGTGTGAGCGAGCGGGCGGGCGGGTGGGCGGGCGTACGTGCGGGAATGTGTGTGTGTGTGTGTGTGTGTGTGGGTGTGTGTGTGGGTGTGTGTGTGTGTGTGTGTGTGTGTGTGTGTGTGTGTGTGTGTGTGTGTGTGTGTGTGTGTGAGTGTGTGTGTGTGTGTGTGTGTGTGTGTGTGTGTGTGTGTGTGTGTGTGTGTGTGTGTTTCACTATGCCTTGTATGAATAGATATATCAATGTTTTCTTATGCCATTGATTTGTGTATGTGTAAATATGGCCTCCAAC
>OY757555.1:359243-383355 GCA_963584105.1 Alviniconcha strummeri | reverse complement strand
AACGTTTTCCGAAACAGCAGCAAAATGCCTTCTTCTAAATCACGATTAAACGGTCATGCTGCAACAGGAATAATAAACTCTCTCTCTCTCTCTCTCTCTCTCTCTCTCTCTCTCTCTCTCTCTCTCTCTCTCTCTCTCTCTTCCACCTCTCTCTCTCTCTCTCTCTCTCTCTCTCTCTCTCTCTCTCTCCTCTCTCTCTCTCTCTCTCTCTCTTTCGTCAACTTTGGATAGATTTGTTTGAATCACACGTTTGCCTAAAATGTGAGTGTTGTATACATGTATGCCCATGAAAGAAATTTAATTCCGATGTTTCTGCACATTTGTAGAAACTGTGAAACTGCATTAATCAATTGCTTAATCGTGCTTATAATATTTGTTTGTGGTATTGTCGTGTTTATTTGTGTTTGTAGTATAGCAAGGACTGGCTGTTTGATAGGTCTAAATGGACCTAACGCTACTATTGAATATTAAAGTTTTCGAGTTTGAGTTCTCTCCCACCCCCCACCCCCCTCTCTCTCTCTCTCTCTCTCTCTCTCTCTCTCTCTCTCTCTCTCTCTCTCTCTCTCTCTCTCTCTCTCTGTCTGAGTGTGTTGGGGGTGAGAGGGGAAGGTGTGTTGTGTGTGTGTTGTCTGTGTCTCTGTGGGGATGGGGGAGAGTTGGGGGGACTGGGTTTGTGTGTGTGTGTGTGTGTTCGTGCATGTGCGTGCGTGCGTACGTGTGTGCGCGTGCGTGCGTGCGTGCGTGTTTGCATGTGTGTGTGCTTGCGTGTGTGCGTGCGTCCGTGTGCGTGTGATGTCGAGTACATCTCACGGACTCGCTGCTCGCACTTAGTTGGTTCTTAATTGGTTCAATCATTTATCGACTCACCAGGCGTATACATTAATACAAGGTTGCACAGCAGGTACGAACTTCACACTTCAAAACAATAGGGTAACCAGTACTAACTTCAACTCAACAGGACTCCGCCCATCCCGCAAGGGAGTAGACCCTGCGTCAGCCATGGCCTGCCCAGGATTGATGGACTGAACCAGCTGAATAAGTAAACATGGTGCTTAACGTCCATAAAAACCATTAGGCTTATTAGGGACTGGAATAGGGGGAGGGGGGAGAGCTGAGGGCAGAGGGAGATTATATTATACACCTATCGCTACACTGTCACTGCCAGATTGACTCCTGCATTAAGGCGGGCAGCGATGAGAGCCATTTTAGTGTTTCATTAAATATGAGGGCCAAAGTCACAAGACAGTGTCCACAGACCACAACTTTTGAAGAGAAAGGAGAGCCGAAGCGGATTCGAACCGAGGTCCCTCTGCTTACCCGCCTAACGCCTTTCCGCTAGGCCAAACCGGCTCACGAAGTAAGCTGAAACAAGCGCTACAGCTCGGAAGGCAACTCATAAATTATCATAACACGTGTGTGGGGATTATTTAATGGCTTCACGTCTACTTGACGTTAGGCGGTAATTTAAGCTTTTCAGGTAAGACTCCGCCAAACGTTCAGAGCTAAACTGAGCGTGCAATTTTCATCAATCACGAATTATTGGCCATTTACGGACAAGGGAGACGTTTCTCAAGGCAGACTTCCACAGGCCATTTGAAGGTTCATTATGCATGCAGGTTTACTCATACAATCAATCAGTTATACTAATTCATCCTAGCTTTTATTTTATTTTATTTTTTACTTCTTGTCATTTTCATATTAATGTATAGTACTTGTGCTTTTTTTATTGTCAAGCGGATTTTGATGTTGATAATGTACAGCGCCTCGAGCTTGTAAATTTTTACGGGGCATAGCGCTATATAAGAGTTAATATCATCATAATTCTTACTTAATGTTAGTGTCTGAAACCGCACCCTTAGTAGAATTCTGCGTTTTTCTTCATCGCTGTTTAAATTTATACTCGCGTTAGTGATTGAAACTGCACGCTTAGTAATGTTCTGCGTCTTTCTCCATTGCTGTTTAAATTCAAACTATAATGTTAGTGATTAAAACTGCACCGTTAGTGTCACTCTGCGTTTTTCCTCGTCGCTGTTGAAATTCCTTTGCCTCGGCCAGTGACAGTCATCACGGAGCGGAGAATAGCGCTATATAAGCGACCATCAATCAATCAATCAATCATCATGCAGTGACAATTAGTGATTTAACGTTCACGTGCTGTACACGTGAAACGTGGTGCAGGGTTACTTTTCAGCGCACTAAAAAGGCAAAAACTTGTAGAGTTCCCGAGCGCAGAGCCTGTTAAAACCATTGAAGATCGAAAACATTTCAGCCTGGAAAATAAAATTGCTCTTCTCTCTCTTTCTTTGGATGCAAAAAAGCATACACGCTTATCTATTACCCTCGTAAATAAAGAATTGTATCCTCTCTCTCTCTCTCTCTCTCTCTCTCTCTCTCTCTCTCTCTCTCTCTCTCTCTCTCTCTCTGTATGAAGATGAAGAAGAGAGTGGGCGGGTGGGGGGGGGGGGATTTTTAAAGCATTCAAATATAAAACACAAAGATGAAACGATTGACGATTTTGTTCACAGGTATAACTCTGACAACAACATGAAAAGACACCCAGAAAAACTGACACACATTCGACAAGTTATTGTCCTCAATCCACAGAAAGCGTTCAGTGCGGCCGGTGATGGCAGCATTGAAAATATGCAACCTAAATAATTACTACTATCTTTGATTTCCCAAGAGATCAGACCCAATATTTGATTGGACCCAAGTGGAAGGGATACCATTGTTCCATTCACTCAACGGGATTTTTAAAGTAAGGCAGTATGATACAGAAACGTAACACTGTCATATCGCAATCATCCAATACCATTTATTCGAGTTGGGAGTATTAATTGAACTATCAGGCTGTCGCCTTCGCTAATATACCTACCGAGTTCTTTAATTAAACGCTTTGAAGCTATCAGAATTAAAAGGTAGGCCTTCACTTTCAAATTTTGCTCCGTTGAAATCATATTACATTTGATAGAAAATAGCTCTGTGTGTGTGTGTGTGTGTGTGTGTGTGTGTGTGTGTGTGTGTGTGTGTGTGTGTGTGTGTGTGTGTGTGTGGTGTTGATGATGTGTGTATGCGTGTATGTATATGTGTGTGTGCTTGTGTGAGTACCATGTGTGCGTGGTTGTGTGAGTATCGTGTGTGTGTGTGTGTGTGTGTGTGTGTGTGTGTGTGTGTGTGTGTGTGTGTGTGTGTGTGTGTGTGTGTGTGTGGTGTTGATGATGTGTGTATGCGTGTATGTATATGTGTGTGTACTTGTGTGAGTACCAAGTGTGTGTGGTTGTGTGAGTTTCGTGTGTGTGTGTGTGTGTGTGTGTGTGTGTGTGTGTGTGTGTGTGTGTGTGTATGTGTGTGTGTGTGTGTGTGTGTGTGTGTGTGTGTGTGTGTGTGTGTGTGTGTGTGGTGTTGATGTCTGTGTATGCATGTACGTGTGTGTGTGTGTGTGTGTGTGTGTGTGTGTGTGTGTGTGTACGTGCGTGAGTGAATGTGTGCGCGCGTGCGTATGCGTGCGCGTGCGTGCGTGTGTGTGTGTGTGTGTGTGTGTGTGTGTGTGTGTGTGTGTGTGTGTGTGTGTGTGTGCGTGTGTGCGCGCGCGCGCTTCAAAAACGGCGGGATTATATCTTTTTTCCACTAAAGACGAATGAACTCTCAAAGATATAAAGATAAACCAGAATTTTAAAAAACGGGAAAACGGAGCGGAAAGATTCGCGATGGAGAGATAACGTGTGCTACCAAGTAATTCAAATCAAATCGGTTTCTAATCTTTAAACTGGGAAGCCCTCGGTTTGCACGTGACTGCGTGAGTCTGCCCTGCTGGGGCGCCGTGCACGTGCTCCATGTTCCTGCGTGAGTTGCCGCGCCTTGCTGAGTCAACAAGCCACAGAGCGGTATCCTCCCTAAAAATCAGTTCAGTTCTCCCTCTTCCTCACGTTGTCATAATAGACCATTCTTTGTCTTGTCATAAGAGACCATTCTTTGTCCTGTCATAATAGATCATTCTTAACAACATCTCTTCCTCACATTGTCGTAATAGACCATTCTTAACAATATCTCTTCCCCACGTTGTGGTAATAGACCATTCTTAACAATATATTTTCCTCATCTTGTCATAATAGACTATTCTTAAGAAAGTCTCTTCCTCGTGCTGTCATAATAGACCATTCATAACACTGTATTTTCCTTGTCTTGTCATAACAGACCATTCTTAACAATACCTCATCCTCGTCTTGTAACAGACCATTCATAACAATATCTCTTCCTTGTCTTGTCGTATAGACCATCCTTAACAATATCTCTTCCTCACGTTGTCGTAATAGACCATTCTTAACAATACATCTTCCTTGTCTTAATAGACTATTCTTAACAATACCACTTCCTCGTCTTGTCGTAATAGACCATTTTCAACAATCTCTTCCTCACGTTGTCGTAATAGACCATTCTTAACACTGTCTCTTCCTCGTGCTATTATAATAGACCATTCCTAACAACACATCTTCCTCGTCTTATCGTAACAGACCATTCTTAGCAGTACCTCTTGCTCGTCTTGTCACAACAGACCATTCTGTCTCTTCCTCCTCTTGTTATCATAGACCATTCTTAACAATACCTCTTCCTCATGTTGTTATGATAGACCATTCTTAACAAGATCTCTTCTCGCCTTGCCATAATAGACCATTCATAACAATATATCTTCCTTGTCTTGCCATAATAGCCCATTCTTAACAAGATCTCTTCTCGACTTTCCATAATAGCCTATTCTTAACTAGATCTCTTCCCGCCTTGCCATAATAGCCCATTCTTAGCAAGATCTCTTCTCGCCTTGCCATAATAGCCCATTCTTAACAAGATCTCTTCTCGCCTTAATTGCCATAATAGCCCATTCTTAACAAGATCTCTTCTCGCCTTGCCATAATAGCCCATTCTTAACAAGATCTCTTCCCGCCTTGCCATAATAGCCCATTCTTAACAAGATCTCTTCTCGCCTTGCCATAATAGCCCATTCTTAACAAGATCTCTTCTCGCCTTGCCATAATAGCCCATTCTTAACAAGATCTCTTCTCGCCTTGCCATAATAGCCCATTCTTAACAAGATCTCTTCTCGCCTTGCCATAATAGCCCATTCTCAACAAGATCTCTTCTCGCCTTAATTGCCATAATAGCCCATTCTTAACAAGATCTCTTCTCGCCTTAATTGCCATAATAGCCCAATCTTAACAAGATCTCTTCTCGCCTTAATTGCCATAATAGCCCATTCTTAACAAGATCTCTTCTCGCCTTAATTGCCATAATAGCCCAATCTTAACAAGATCTCTTCTCGCCTTAATTGCCATAATAGCCCATTCTTAACAAGATCTCTTCTCGCCTTGCCATAATAGCCCATTCTTAACAAGATCTCTTCTCGCCTTGCCATAATAGCCCATTCTTAACAAGATCTCTTCTCGCCTTAATTGCCATAATAGCCCAATCTTAACAAGATCTCTTCTCGCCTTAATTGCCATAATAGCCCATTCTTAACAAGATCTCTTCTCGCCTTGCCATAATAGCCCATTCTTAACAAGATCTCTTCCCGCCTTGCCATAATAGCCCATTCTTAACAAGATCTCTTCTCGCCTTGCCATAATAGCCCATTCTTAACAAGATCTCTTCTCGCCTTGCCATAATAGCCCATTCTTAACAAGATCTCTTCTCGCCTAGCCCATTCTTAACAAGATCTCTTCTCGCCTTGCCATAATAGCCCATTCTTAACAAGATCTCTTCTCGCCTTGCCATAATAGCCCATTCTTAACAAGATCTCTTCTCGCCTTGCCATAATAGCCCATTCTTAACAAGATCTCTTCTCGCCTTGCCATAATAGCCCATTCTTAACTCTGTCTCCTAAGTACCTCTTCGGTGTCACTGGCGGGAGCTGCCACAAGTGTCATTTTTGTCGCGACAAAACAAGTCTTTCGTCGCGACAAAACAAGTCTTTCGTCGCGACAAAACAAGTCTTTCGTCGCGACAAAACAAGTCTTTCGTCGCGACAAAACAAGTCTTTCGTCGCGACAAAACAAGTCTTTCGTCGCGACAAAACAAGTCTTTCGTCGCGACAAAAGTATGCTTGTTGCGACAGACGTTTTGTCGCGACAAGCATACTTTTGTCGCGACGAACACGTGTTTTGTCGTGACAAGCACATGTTTGTCGCGACAAAAAGATGATACTTGCGGCAGCTCCCGCCAAGATACTTCGGAGACAACTCTCGAGTTAAAGGATACCTCAGGAGTTGGAGAGAAGAGGAAGACTACCCAACGCTTCACTACACCACCACTATGACTCACGCACTAAGATGGGCAGCCACCATTGCCACATTTTAACGTTTCATTAACTGCGAGGGACAAAGTCAAAGTCAAAAGTCACAAGACAATGACCACACTGAGACTGCAGCTTTTGAAGAGGAAGGACAGCCGAAGAAGAATCGAACTGACTTCCTTCTGCTTGCCAGTCTAACGCCTTACCGCTGGGCCAAAGCGGCTCACGCTTGTCACGATGTGCCGAAAATAAACCTGTTTTAATCCACACGGAAACAAGCGTAATTAAGCCACGCCTGATGTAAGGAAAAAGAGGAGAGAGCAGTTTGAGCAAATGAAGTTGAATGTACTGTGAGGGTAGAAACTACACACACACACACACACACACACACACACACACACACACACACACACACAGATAACTTGCCTATGTTGTTGTAATCGGAAATGTTTTAGCGTTCCTTTATATGTTCTTAAGTTAATGAGCCATGTATTAGTTCAGTTGAATTGCCCTATGAGGGATGATTAAAGTGTTTTTGTTTTTTTTTCGTTTTTTGTTTTTTCTCGACTTCACACACACACACACACACACACACACACACACACACACACACACACACACACACACACACATCACTCCATCCGAAACGCTCTCTCTCTCTCTCTCTCTCTCTCTCTCTCTCTCTCTCTCTCTCTCTCTCTCTCTCTCTCTCATCACCCCATCCCAGAAAGCCATTCCCGGCAGTGGGTAAACCGTGTGGCAAAACACTGGACACTAAAACAACACAGCTCAACTAGAAGCAGGTAAGTATCCTACATCTAATTTTTCACCGTTTAACACTTGTTTTGTAGCTTGAAAATGCGGCTTACCCTGAAAATTCGCGCGTTGTGTTTTGCCATAATAAACAGCGTTCTTCTGAACTTTCACATGTTTGGATCATATGTGGCTATATTCTGACCTACTCCTGGCTTTAAACGGTGATTAATGTGTATCATTACAGCTCTGGGTTCCTAACAGAGGGGGACCATAATTTCTGCGTCCGCAGTGCCCGCGCCGCGGGCCTTCACTAGCAACGCAAGTCGTGTGGAGCGCAGGTCGTGCGGAGTGCAAGTGTGGAGTGCAGGTCGTGTGGAGTGCAAGTGTGGAGTGCAGGTCGTGTGGAGTGCAAGTCCTGTGGAGTGTCAGATCCCGTGGAGTGCAAGTCATGTGGAGTGCAAGTCGCGTGGAGTGCAAATCGCGTGGGGTGCAGGTCATGTGGAGTGCAAGTCGTGTGGAGTGCAAGTCGCGTGGGGTGCAGGTTGTGTGGAGTGCAAGTCGTGTGGAGTGCAAGTCGCGTGGAGTGCAAGTAGAGTGCAATGCGCGTGGAGTGCAAGCCCAGTGGAGTGCATGTCATGTGGAGTGCAGGCTGCGTGGAGTTCAAGTCCAGTGGAGTGCAAGTTCTGTGGAGTGCAAGTCATGTGAAGTGCAAGTCCTGTGGAGTGCAAGTCCTGTGGAGTGCAAGTCATGTGGAGTGCAAGTCGTGTGGAGTGCAAGTCGCGTGGAGTTCAAGTCATGTGAAATGCAAGTTCTGTGGAGTGCAAGTCGTGTGGAGTGCAAGTCGTGTGGAGTGCAAGTCGTGTGGAGTGCAAGTCGCGTGGAGTTCAAGTCATGTGAAATGCAAGTTCTGTGTAGTGCAAGTCATGTGGAGTGCAAGTCGTGTGGAGTGCAAGTCGCAGGATTTCGAGTCCTGTGATGTGCAAGTTCTGTGGAGTACAAGTCGCGTGGAGTGCAAGTCCTGTGGATTGCAAGTCGTGTGGAGTGTAAGTTCTGTGGAGTGCAAGTCTTGTGGAGTGCGAGGTCTGTAGACTGCAGGTCCTCTAGTGTGTGAGTTGTGTGGAATGCAAGTCCTGTGCAAGTCTTGTGGAGTGCCAGTCCTGTGGAGCGCAAGTCGTGTGGAGTGCAAGTCTTGTGGAGTGCCAGTCCTGTGGAGTGCAAGTCGTGTGGAGCGCAGGACATGGGAATTAGTGCCAGCAATATCTCACTGCCCGTGAAGAGAAAGGGTAATGTTAGTGCCAGCAATATCTCACTGCCCGTGAAGAGAAAGGGTAATGTTAGTGCCAGCAATATCTCACCGCCCGTGAAGAGAGAGGGTAATGTTAGAGCCAGCAATGTCTCATTGCCCGTGAAGAGAAAGGGTAATGTTAGTGCCAGCAATGTCTCACTGCCCGTGAAGAGAAAGGGTAATGTTAGTGCCAGCAATATCTAACCGCCCGTGAAGAGAGAGGGTAATGTTAGTGCCAGCAATATCTCACCGCCCGTGAAGAGAGATGGTAATGTTAGTGCCAGCAATGTCTCATTGCCCGTGAAGAGAAAGGGTAATGTTAGTGCCAGCAATGTCTCATTGCCCGTGAAGAAAAAGGGTAATGGGCGGGTTGCCGGAAGGGAAAAAAACCCGGAAGCGGAAACAATCATCGCTCTCGGCGTACCTGGCCTGCCTTGAGAAGCGATCTCCACGCTCACTCTGACGTACGTACATACATGTTGGAGAGATGTCTATTATGAGAGCCAACTTCCACCACCGCTTCTTCGTCCAATTTCCTCCTCCTCTTGCCTCCCCCACCCCACTCATCCCCGCTCTAATTTCCACCTCTTCCCCCCCCCCCCACCCCCAACCCTGTCCCCACCCCCTCCCCCTCCCACCTATTCCTTGTGCATAGGGTTCTAATAATTATAACGAGTTTTGCACACACAGAAACCAGCAGGGTGTTCTTCATCTGCGACGTTCTCGTTGTTGTTTTTTTCGTCGTTCCTTTTTTTAACGGTTTATTAACACAGAGAAAGAGAGTGCGAAGTCATCGTGACATTGTCGAAATGATCAAGCTGTTTTCTCTCTTGCGTTGGAAACACAACCAAAATGGAAAATGACAGTCACGAATTCGGGTCTGTGGAATAAACGTGGTGCTTCCAGTCAAAGTAAAATACATAACATAAAAAATTAAAAAATAAATCTCAAACAGAATAAGGCCGACAGCGCAAGTGTAGAATCAACACAGACAGCGTTTGAAAGACGTCACATAAATAATAATAATAATATCCAAACACATGAAAAGTTAAAAGGAAGGCTGTTCATTAGGATAAAAACATGCAACTGTTTGGAGTAATTACCTTTTTCAAGCTACAAAACAATAGTTAAACAAGAGTGAAACGGTATGAAATGAAATGTAAGATACATACCTGCTTTTGGTTGCTATGTTGTTTTCGTGTCCACTGCTTGGATTGTTTGGATTTTGTTTTAGAACGCTAGCAGTCATTCTTGTTTTAAATTTGTTTTTTAATAATAAATAATTCTTACAAAGCGCTATTCTCTAGAGTTAAACTCATCGGACAGAGATAGAGATAGGCAGAGAGAGACAGAGATACAACACACACACACACACACACACACACACACACACACACACACACACACACACACACACACACACACACACACACGCGCGCCCACACAAGAGAGAGAGAGAGAAACAGAAACGGAGACAGAGGCAGTGAGGAACGGGAAGGGGCACGCCTATGCGCCAACCTGTCAATCCAACTCAAACACGCATACGATAAACACAACAAAGAACTGATTCGCCTACGCTGACTCACTCTCGCCTGGCATAAGAGTAAATACAAGGTACATTAGCCACCAAAGGTACGTATATGTTCTAATGTGCCTTAATGCACAGCCGCAACGGTATCCTCTACTGTATCAAAGGACCTACCTTTGGTGGAGTTAATGTACCTTGCATTTACTCGCATGCCAGCTGCTATAGGTTACCATAGGCGATTCAGGTCTTTGTTGTTTTGTTAATTCGACGTCTTTCGAGCGATAATTAACTCTCTTCGTTGAAAAAGTAATTAGCCAGGGGAGATTAAAATCACAAAAAAATCCAACCCCATAAAAGATTCGAAAGAACGTTTATTTAATGACATAGACAACACGATTGCATTGTGCTGTCTATGTCATAATAAATAAGCGTTCTTTGAATCTTTTACGGGTTTGGATCTTATTTTAGAACGCTGGCAGTCATTCTTGTTTCAGATTTGTTTTAAATCACAAAATCAAAAACATTACATCAAACTCTTCTTTCCCCTCCCCCCTTACTTTTCTGTATTATTAAACTTTACTTGCACATCAGAACACTTTCTCTTTGAGTCGCTTTCCACCAGCATGTTGACAGACACCAGTAAGATTTTGGCTGATGGGTCAGATAACATTGTATTTTAATAATGTATGTGTTAGTTAGTGAGCCGGTTTGGCCTAGCGGTAAGACGTTAGGCTGGTAAGCGGAAGGACCTCGGTTCGATACCGCTTCGGCTCTCCTTTCTCTTCAAAAAGGTTGTGGTTTGTGGACACTGTCTTGTGACTTTGTCTATCACTTCCTACTGAAACATTAAAATGGCTCTCATCGCTGCCCATCTTAATGCAGGGATCATTCTGGTGGTGACAGTGTAACGATAGGTGTATAATTTCCCTCTTCCCCCACCTCCATACCCCTTCTCCCCGTCCCTAATAAGCCTTATGGTTTCTGTGGACGTTAAGCACCATGTTTACTTACTTACTGTATGTGCTAGTACTTTTAGTTGATAAGTTTGCATGCAAAATGTATTAAATGAAAATAGCATCCGAAAATATATTTATGTTTCATGCCCTTTAACTTTCACACTATCTCACTCAAAACTCTGCATTTTGCAACTAATACTTACGGAGATAGCATCCATAGTATGTTCTGTGTTTTAAGCCCTAGAAAGAAAAAAAACATTTTGGTAAATAATGTAGAGGGGAAAAAAAACTAAAGACTTTTATTCATGAAATGTGTGTACTGATATCACTGCAACTTCTTCATATATGAAGATTGGGCCACCGATGCTAATTTCGCGTGTTCAAAATTTGAAGTGGTTGAAAAACAAAATTGTTCTACTGACCATTAGCGAAAGAATTCCCCAAAATGCCTACCCTAGTAGTCATAGTTGAAAATGTCATCAGTTTCGATGGCCCCCTACCTTCTTTGACTTTGCATTTCTCAGTAATTACTAGTCTGAGGATATCCATTCAACTGGGCCTCACAGAAAAATGTCTGCTTTATCTAAAATAAATCACTAGAGATAATTCTTTAAAACATCTAAAGCATCACACAAGGAAGTTAATTAGCGCTCGAAAACGCAACACAAGTACAACAACAAAGACCTGAGTCGCCTACGGTAACTCTTTCCTGGCATGCGTGTAAATACAAAGTACATAATCTCCAGAGGGACAAGGGAGTTAATCAGCGCTCGAAATACGCAACACAAGCACAACAAAAAAGACCCGAGTCGCCTGCGGTAACTCTAGTAAACATGGTGTTTAACGTCCACAGAAACCGTACGGCTTATTAGGAACGGTGAGAAGGGTGGGGGGGGAGAGTATGGAGGTGGGGGAAGAGAGAGATTATACACCTATCGCTACACTGTCACCACCAGAATGACTTTTGCATTAAAGTGGGCAGCGATGAGAGCCATTTTAATGTTTCAGTAGACAGTGATGGACAAAGTCACAAGACAGTGTCCACAAACCGCAACCTTTTTGAAGAGAAAGGAGAGCCGAAGCGGTATCGAACCGAGGTCCTTCCGCTTACCAGCCTAACGCCTTACCGCTAGGCTAAACCGGCTCACCGGTAACTCTCACCTGGCATGCGTGTAAATACAAAGTACATAAACTCCACCAGAGGTACATCCTCAGTTGAGAATTACCGCTGGCGAGTCAGGTCTTTGTTCTTGCACTCGTGCTGCGTTTATTTCGAGCGCTGATTAACTCCCTTGTGTGCTGATTCAGCACTGGCGCTCTGGGCCTCGTTCTGTTTCAGATATATTTTTCAAAAGTCCGACTGATAGCGCTCCGGATCCTTAAAATAAGCGCGATGCATACATACAGCCTGTGTGCGTGCGTGAGTGCGTGGGTGTGCGTGCGTGAGTGCGTGGGTGTGCTGCCAAGAATTTCAACCAAAGGAGATCAAAATATCAAAATGGCTACGGTAGGTTTCGGACCAGCAGTGGTAACATCTGACGGAAGTTTGCCCATCCCGTCCCGCTGGTTTGTTAGTTCTTAAATCGTAACCCTTTAATTCATGCTGCTCATGCAGGTCTTTGCAACAACAATAAAAGAGTTTATCAGAGGGTGTTTAGCCAACCAGAAACCTTCATTTTCTTCAACTTTGCTGCTCCAGCGTTTGCACGAAAAGTCCGACTTCGAGAAGGGCGCCCCATATGGTCCAGACAGAAAACATTTCGTCATGGCCGGCGTATAACAACAACAACATGCTTATCATCCCAGCGGGAAAGTAAAGTTGTCCGTCGACCACATATATTCAGGCACAATCAAAAACTGAATTTAAACAATATCTTAATAATTCAAGGTCATCGCGCGCGCGCACGCGTGCACACACACACACACACACACACACACACACCACACACAACACAACACACACACACACACACACACACACACACACACACAAAACACAGCACACACACACACACACACACACACACACACACACACACACACACACACACACACACACACACACATAACACAACACAACACACACACACACACACACACACACACACACACACACACACACACACACACATTATCATGTCATAATCGCAGAGAAAGAGTCAACGTCCTGTCAACCGTATAAGGTCAATCACCTCGGAACGGACCACACATTCACAGTTCTTTCACACCACCAGTTCAAAGCACAAGTCATTACAAGTGAAAAGATGAATCACATTGTGGGACACAACGCAGGCAACAGCAACCATAGTCAAGCTAAAAACGGTCAATATAGCGGGCACACCTCCATATTTACATTTTACTCAACTACAACTGAGACAACGCTGGAACCCCAAAACCAGAGCTCAGGAGCTGTGTGAAAGTCGAGGTGGCCGTCCCTAATAAGCCTACGGTTTCTGTGGACGTAAAACAACACTGAAGCACAGAGCTCAGGAGCTGTGTGAAAGTCGAGGTGGCCGTCCTGGGCTCCCGTGCCTAATAAGCATACGGTTTCTGTGGACGTAAAGCAACACTTCAGCATCAACCCCAAAACAATACTCACTGCGTCCAGTCCTGCTCCTCGTCTCTCGCGAAACGTTTACTAAAATGGACATAAAAATAAACCGCGCATTTCCTAAACAAAAATCCTTAATTTAGAGTTTTATTTGTATGTGTTTTGCGTCTCGAACAAAAGATGTTTCTAGAAGACTGTACAGTTCCTTTAAGGTACTGGACTTTGAATCGAGTGGCAGCGGCTTGGAGATTTGGTGTATGGTAAAAGGATAATCGAAAGTCAGTGTTAGGTAGGCTGGTAAACGGAAGTTAGCATTTGGTGAGCCGGAAAGCGGAAGATAGGAGAGAAAGGTAGTAACTGGAACAAAACAACACAATAGGTAAATCAGCCAGAAAGCAAAGTCAAGAGGGGGGGGGGGGCGTTAACGAGACTTCTGGAGAGCGATCACAACACATAATCATGTATGGCTTGGGACACATCATCAAAACGCAACACTGCAACTATTTCGGACAATCAACACATAATCATGTATGGCTTGGGACACATCATCGAAACACAACACTGCAACTATTTCGGACAATCAACACATAATCATGTATGGCTTGAGACACATCATCAAAACACAACACTGCAACTACTTCGGACAATCAACACATAATCATGTATGGCTTGGGACACTTTCTCAAAACACAACATTGAAAATATTTCGGACAATCTGCCTTTTACCGGCAGCAAACAGAGAGATGGATATTTGACATCAAAACGACGAAAATGGACACTGGCCCCCCACCCCCATCACCACCACCAAAAACGGACAACAGCCCCTCCTGCCCCCACCTGGTAAAATGACAAGCGAAATAGATGAGCTAAATTATTACCTGGCAAGATCAATGGCGGCTGTTATATTCGTGTTCCTCTTGGCACTTGATGACGTCGAAGTTAGTAGAACGGTTTTCGTGTGTGGTTTTTTGTTTTTCTCGGAAAATCAGCAATACTTTCTTCACGGGCCAGCGGCTTCCGTGCCTCCACACTATTTTGCGGTTGACTGGTGTCACAGGTGAGCTTTGCTGGGGTTATGTATCAAACCAATGGTGTTGTCGTTTTGTTTCATTAATTCGACAGCTGTTGCGGAATATTCCGTCTGGACATTTGGTTGTGACGATGTGCTCACGACGACGCATTAACCAAAACTAACGTTGCAGTTTTCTTTCATTCGAGCGCCAAAATGTACACACAACGAACGAAAATGCCAACCAGCTTGCAAAATAAAACTGTTATAATCCCAAAAGGCAAGGAAATGCTAAGTACACTGACTCCTTAGAAATGGGTGCAGCAGTAGTTTATCTGGATAGTCAAATAATTCCGAACTTCCTGTTTTACACAACGATTTGTATCGTACCTACCACAGAACGATCACTCTGCATGCACCGTACGCCGCACGCGAGTTTCCTCCTCTTTGAAAACCGAGGAAAATGTGCACCACAGTTCCGCTCAGGTCCGTAACGTGCCGTCCGCACGAGGCGTTTCTGTAGAAGTTTGACAACTTTTCTGAAACGCGGTGTTGGGTGTGGCTGAGTTGCTTTAAAAAATATATTTTAAAAATCTTGCTTTTTTTGTTGTTGTTTTTTTGTTGCTTTTTTCCACACTCCTGATTGGTGATGCGCTCAACTGCTGCAACCGCCCTGAGTGAGATGGGAGGTGGTAATTGCGATCCAAGGTTTCACCGCCGTCGCCACGCTCCGCTGAAAGCTGACGCCACAATCTGTAGGCTGTAGCCGGGAGAACGCGACTGGTTGTGCGTGGGATGATCTCTCTCTCTCTCTCTCTCTCTCTCTCTCTCTCTCTCTCTCTCTCTCTCTCTCTCTCTCTCTCTCTCCACCTGTCACCTCCTCTTTTTATTTTCCTTCCTCTCACATACCCTACCCCCCCCCCTCTCTCTCTCCCCCCCCCCCACCCACCTGTCACTTCTTTCCTTCCTCTCACATACCCTCCCCCTCATCCACCCACCTCCACTCTCTCTCTCTCTCTCTCTCTCTCTCTCTCTCTCTCTCTCTCTCTCTCTCTCTCTCTCTCTCCCCCCTCCCCACCCCACCTATGATCTTCCCGCTTTCTTTCCTTCCTCTCACATCCACTTCTCCCCCGCTCTCTCTCTCCCTCATTTTTACCGTCTCTCCTCCCTTCGTTCTCTCCTCCCTCATTCCTCTCAACACCCCCTCCCTTTTCATTTCCTCCTGTCTCAATACCTCTTACTCACTCTCTCTCTCTCTCTCTCTCTCTCTCTCTCTCTCTCTCTCTCTCTCTCTCTCTCTCTCCCCCATCACCTCAGAGATCGAAAATCGGCTTCCAGCCCGCTACTGGATGTCGAGGCAAAAGCTAAAAACCCAAGCTGCCACCCGGGAGGCGGGAGAGGGGTGAAGGGGCGCGTGTGGAGGACAGTTAACTTCCGCTGCCTTGTCCAATAATTATCATCACACAGGGAGACAGACGCTAGAAATGAATTTAAGGTACTGACGAGATGAGCGGAGCTAGCAGCGGTTCTGTCGCGTACGTTACTGTAACCGGTGAAACAATAGCTCCCGGCGGCCGGACGTCGGTGACGTATGTGCCACGTATCCGATAGCCATTTGCGAAAAGAGCCCGGGACGGACCTAGAGGGCAGCACTGCCTGTATCCTGACGGTGGCTCGGAGGTCTCGCGTTCAATTTGCTGTGACGCCACAGTGGGCGGATGGCACGCTCCGCGCGCGTTGCCTGGCAACAGCCAATTGATCATCGTTTACGAGTTTTATAACTCGGGGTGCGCACCGAGCGTCGCAGGTACAGGAGCGGTGTGCTGCATCGCTGTACATCATCATCATCATCATCGTCATCATCGTCATCATGCCCGTTCGCAACGGACTCTGGACTCAGTCGTGCGGCGTAGCCTGCTACTGTCTTGTAGAGATGCTGCCATTTTACTTGACATCCACGTGAAGGGGTTGAGAGGTCAACTGTAGTTGTTGTAAAACTGTAGTTGTTGTACAGTTCAGTTCAGTTCAGATCAAGATGGTATCTATGTGTTCGGAAAAGCCCGTATGCGCTCCAACCCGCCTCTCAGAAGTTTCTCCAACGTTGTCTTTGAAACGGTTCCAGTGTTCGTCTGATTGTACAGAATCGACAAACAAAGGGAGTTGATTAGCTCTGGAACACTTCACACGAGCATACTGAGATACAATGACCTACGGTAGTCTTTCGTCCAGTTTGGACGGATTTGTTTGAATCACACATTTGCCTAAAAATTCGAGTGTTGTATGTATACATGTATGCCCATGAAAGAAATTTAACTCTGCACATTTGTAGGAACTGTGAAACTGCATTAATCAGTTGCTTAATCGTGCTTTTAATATTTGTTTGTGGTATTGTCGTGTTTATTTGTGTTTGTAGTATAGCAAGGATTTGCTGTTAAATAGGTCCAAATGGACCTAACGCTATTATCCTCGAGTATTAAGATTTTAGAGTTCGATCTCTCTCTCTCTCTCTCTCTCTCTCTCTCTCTCTCTCTCTCTCTCTCTCTCTCTCTCTTATATATTGTTTATCCTGTTTAAATATTAATCGAGTTTGTAAAACATTTTATTTTTATATAATTGTTTCACCAGTTTTTACTTATTCGACAGTTTAGCAAGGACTAGTTGTTAGGTGAACCTAAACTATAATCCTCGGAAAATAAAGTTTTCGAGTTCGAGTTCGAGTCCTCTCGCTCTCTCAAAGTATTTTCACTGATTTTGCTGTTCCTGTATGTTTATTACTATTAATAGGGGTAGTGTTATATTTTATTTGTATATTATCATGTTTAAATATTAATCGTTTTTTTATTATTATTATTTTTCTCCATGTATTTGTTTCTCCATGTTTCACTTATTCAGTTGTTTAGCAAGGACTAGTTGTTAGACAGGTCTAAATGAACCTAAACTACAATCCTTGGAAAATAAAGTTTTCGAGTTCTCTCTCTCTCTCTCTCTCTCTCTCTCTCTCTCTCTCTCTCTCTCTCTCTCTCTCTGAGACGCGTTAATGCTGTGGAGAGACCCTGGGGAATCTTGAGCCTGATTACGACATGTTTACGGTTACGAGTGAATTCACCCTGCCAGAGGCAGTGACGCACGTGGTCTGCGCGTGGCTTAATTACTACACCAGAGGCCAGGACAACAATCAGCAAAACACCACGCCAAAGGGCACGTAATATAAAATTATGTTTTTTTCATTGACTGCACCAAAGGTCAGCCGGAAGCGGATAATGCACACACACAAAAAAGGTCGACAAAAGTGTATATAATTACGTTTGGAAGGGGGGGAAAACAGAAACCCTACTAATTATAATTATGAACAAATACACTACAACACTGATTCAACGTCTTTCTCGTCATTTCCAACAAACACGCACTCGCACGCTTAAGCCCGTTCTTAACTGGACGAATGTTTGTTCGCCCGAACATACTTCGGACACTTCGACGAACTATGATTCGTTTCTTAATTGAACATTTAGTTCGCCGAATATGGTTCGGACAGTCCAGACTTTACTTCATTCTCAACTGGCTTGTAATGAGATGCAAGCTTCGGCCCGAACTTGCGGCAGACGCGCAGCAGACAGCATGATCGAAAATGTAGGCTAAAGTCAAGTCAGTCAAGTCAGTATACTTTAATCATCCCTCACAGGGTAATTCAACTAACTACTATCTCATTCTGGGTTCTCCGAGACAAGGCTGCGCCTTCCACAAGTCAACACAAGTCAACAAATAAACAAATTCCCTTCGAAGCGAGTGAAGAACCTAGCGACACCGTCATCCATTTTTATTTTTGTTTTTTCTCCATTTACAGGAGAGCTCTGCTCTCAGCCAATCAGAGGCAATGATCGTCCAATAGGGCGAATGTTCCCAGAACATGTTGAGCGAAGGTTTTTGGACCCCGAATATAGCTTGGACGAATACTTCCAACTAGGTTCGCGAAGAAAAGTTGGCCCAATTAAGAACCAGCTAGCTTCGCCGAATACTTCCAACTAGGTTCGCGAAAAAACATTCGCCCAATTAAGAACGGGCTTTACACACACACACACACACACACACACACACACACACACACACACACACACAAAATCCAGTTGTTCGACCTGTATCCTTTGTTTGACAACATGACGGCCAAACGCTGTGTTGCACGCAACACCTACACCTCCAATACGTTCGTCAATTGTTCAGCGATTAGTGGTTGTATCAACGATTTCTCCTGCTTCCATGGAACACACTCTATACCTACCCATGACAGAAGCCAACAGATGGTTGCTTGCATATTTCGTTTGCGTGGTCTTTTACTTTATGTCGTCAGGACCGAAACCATCGCTGGAAACTCAACTGCTAGATGTCAGTCGTGACACGGGCAATCAAGCGGGACATGCGTTGCACGTGCACGCTTGGTGAGCCACCGGGATCGTGAAGGCAAGCGAGCGGCGTGCAAAACGTGCGGCACTGACGCAACCGTGCATGGCAGCCATCTTGTATTGTGCTTGTTTTGTATCTGCTTTTAACGCGCTCATCCTGTTTTCGACAAAACACCATGCAATAGTTTGAAACGGTATATGCACACGAACGGGGAGTGGGGGGGGGGGGGTCGTCCTTTTGCTAAAATGAAAAACGATACAAAACAGAATGTGTTTGTGGGGAGGGGGGATGCGGGGGGGGGGGGACTCTTGAAGCATATGCTGAACAAAGATTTGTCGTCTTTGGGATGAAAGAGGAGGAACAAATTTCAGATGAAATAGCAAGCAGACGAACAAAAATATTTCTGTCAAGATCAATAGTCTGGCCATTGGAAGGTAATTTGTAAAGTTTTTTCGCTTTGAAAGAAACACAAAAACAAAATAGGCGTTAGATGACCACAAATTCACGGTGTTCATTAAATTTGCAACAACCAAAAAACACAATGGGTGTAACACGCACACAAATTAACCTGCACTATTGCGAAATAATAAATACAAGAACAAACAGAATCAGATTTTGTTACAAACAGGCCCACACCACAGGATATCAGATAAACGATATTTTCTGCTACAAAAGCAGGAAAGGGAAGACATTTCCCACCGTCTTCGCCGATTTCTCCTTACCGATATCGTTAGCATTCCAGCTGCTCAGCATCCAAGGGAGCCGCCGCCGGAAATCAGAAATATGGCTGATGCTGTGCCGTGGGAACTGATATGTGGGGTAAAATCCAAGGCCGGAGATGGTCGGAAATTCCTGGACCGTTTTAAAAGTTATTTTGGGTCATAAATATCATCACAATCATTAAATGAGGTCCATATCTATCAATTACAGCCGAAATCCGCAACAAAAAGTGAAGAAGAAAAAAAATCAGATATTTTTGTCCTTGATTGTTTCGAGTTAGCGTCACTGATTGCAAATTGTGAACGAAGCCGACAAAGTGCTGCTAGGTAAGCGGCCTCGTTAAACAAGCTAAGGCAATTAAAAAACCACCGAAAATGAACGGGGAAAAATGCAATCTGAGAACGCTGAGTCGTGAGTATGATTGTCTTGCCAAAATCGGCACTAATATAAGGAAGCGTTCACGTTGTTACTGGGAAACTAGGTCAAACGTCAAAGGACAACATGCGCCGACTCGAACTGACAATCAAAGACAAAAATATATGGGAAAAAACTCACCTTTTGTTGCGGATTTTGGCTGTAATCGGTAGATATGGATCTCACTTTATGATTGTGATGATATTTGTGATCCAAAATAACTTTCAACGGTCCAGGAATTTCCGACCGTCTCTTTGGATTTTACCGATAAGTGGATATGCCAACGTAGTGCATAATTCAAGTTCATTCTGTCCACACACACACACACACACACACACACACACACACACACACACACACATTCTCATACCATTTGAGGACCGCGAACCCACGGGGCTAAAAGTGGACATTGCCGGGACGTGTTTCAAACTGCTGCCATTTGCAATTACTCCGTGCAAGAAGGGGTCAATTTTGTTACTCAGAAACGAAGACTGGACAAGAAACAACCTAAACTGATGTTTAATGCGTAAAAAAATGCCGAGACCCAACATGGCACGTGACGTAAGGTGCGCCGGTCTCTCCTTACGTTTTGACGCCGAGTAGTAAGTAAACATGGTGCTTAACGTCCACAGAAACCCGTACGGCTTATTAGGGACGGGCGCCGAGTAGGTCAAAATGGTCTGGCTTTTGTTGCCCTTTCGTTGTTGTTGTTGTTGTTGTTGTTGTTGTTGGGGTTTTTTTTGTTTTTGTTTTTTTGGGGGGGTAGTGAGAAACGTTAAAAAGTGACCCCATCGACAGACTCTTCGAACGCAATTCTGAAGTTTCTGGTATACAACACGCAAGCACGCACGCACAGACACACACACACACACACACACACACACACACACACACACACACACACACACACACACACACACACACACACACACACACACAGAGGAGGTTAGATTTCAAATATGATTTAAAAGCTGCAAGTGTGTTTGACGACGATCTAACTTGGCAACAGATACTGTTTCAGGTAGACAGTGGGGCGTGACAAAAAGCTCCCTTACAGTCGAATGCGTCAGTGCGCACAGAGGGAAGATCTGAAGTATCAGAGAAAGAGTGTAGCTGGCGGGTTGGTTTGCAAACTGTCAGAGTTCTGTCAGTTAGACAGGAGTGGTCGAGGTGAGGCAGTTCTAGTACAGAGAACCGAGTTTGTACTGTATTCGTCATTTGCTACCATCTTCAGTGTCGTTACAGTGACTTCTAGCGCTGACTTCTGTACAAACAAACAGTAGAATGGTGTCATTATAGTGACTTCTAGCGCTGACTCTGTACAAACAGTAGAATGGTGTCATTATAGTGACTTCTAGCGCTGACTTCTGTACAAACAGTAGAATGGGGTCATTATAGTGACTTCTAGTGCTGACCTCAGTGCAAATAGATATTAGAAGGGTGTCATTACAGTGACTTCTAGTGCTGACCAGTACAAACAGATATTAGAAGGGTGTCATTACAGTGACTTCTAGTTGTGACTTCAGTACATACAAACATTAGAAGGGTGTCATTAGAGTGACTTCTAGCGGTGACTTCAGTACAAACAAACATTAGAAGGGTGTCATTACAATAACTGCTAGTTGTGACTTCAGTACAAACAAACAGTAGAAGGGTGTCATTACAATAACTGCTAGTTGTGACTTTAGTACAAACAAACAGTAGAAGGGTGTCATTACAATAACTGCTAGTTGTGACTTAAATACAAACAAACAGTAGAAGGGTCTTATTCTAACGCAATGGTTCTAGATATAATCATTACTACAGGAAAAAGGAGAATATGGACACTACCATGACACCATTGTGAACACTGTCCTGACAAGAGTTGTTTCCCCTGTGCTATCGTACCCACTTGTGATCCGTGAGCCGGTTGGCCTAGCGGTACGACGTTAGGCTGGTAAGCAGAGGGACTTCGGTTCGAATCCGCTTCGGCTCTCCTTTCTCTTCATAAAGGTTGTGGTCTGTGGACACTGTCTTGTGATTCTGTCACAGTTAATGAAACATTAAATGGCTCTCATCGCTGCCCATCTAATGCAGGAGTCATTCCGCTGATCTCGATCTCCCTCTTCCCCCACCTCCATACCCCCTCCCCCCCCCCCCCCCTTCTCCCCGTCCCTAATAAGCCTTACGGTTTCTGTGGACGTCAAGCACCATGTTTACTTACTTGCTGGTGATGGAGGTGAGGGGAGGGGGTTGGTGGGGTGGGGGGCAAACTAATGCCACTTGCCCCAGTTCGTGGGTATAAATAGATCAGTTTTACAATACAATGATTTGTGTGTCAATGTCAATGACGTCATCGATCCTTTTAAAATGACGTATGACATCATCGCTGTGCGCAAAATGGCGGTTTGTGTGCAGGCGCCTGTGTGTTGCACAGAATAGAAAAAGTGAAAATAGAAAGTCACAAATAAACTGATTACGGTACAACAATTAATAAACGAAAATATTCATTCATCATTTGAATGCCTATAAAACTAAATCTTAAAAAAAAAAAATCTGTTTCATTTAATTCTTAGGAAGGATAATAATAGTAATGTACATTTATCATGCGCTCATCAACGCCTTCAGCGCTCACATGATACATATTAACCTAAATATGATATTCTACACACATGTAGAGCGTAGTCCTACCAAAACGATTTACATAAAGTATTATAGAGAGAGAGAGAGAGAGAGAGAGAGAGAGAGAGAGAGAGAGAGAGAGAGAGAGAGAGAGAGAGAGAGAGAGATTTAATTATTTTTTAATAAAAAAAACGCACTGCACACACACACACACACACACACACACACACACACACACACACACACACACACACACACATGCGCACGCACGCACACACACACACACACACACACACACACACACACACACACACACACACACACACACACACACACACACAAACACACATACATCATGCCTTAAAGGAACTAGCCTTCTCAAAGCTTACTTTGTCGAAAAAGAACGGCCTTTTTTGAACAGGTAACCGAGATCAAAATAAAACATAAAAATCCAAGTTATATTACGCTAACGTCCTGGAGATGACCCCTTTAATTTCAGCTGACGGCCTGTTTTGTTTGTTTGCTTTTTTATTCCAGCGTCCGAGAGGTGGCCCCTTTAAGTTCAGGTCAGTGACGAGTAGACGGACACAATGGCCGGTCTGTGTGCGGTTTCAACAGCTACTCTTTGTTTCTGATTGGCAGACTGTGATTAATTAGCAGCCTTTGTCTTACAAGGTGCCTTACGTCCACAGAAACCACAGGCTTGTTAGGGACGGGCGAATGGAGGCGGGAAAGTAAGCAAACATGATGCTTAACGTCCACAGAAACAGACGGCTTGTTAGGAACGGGCGATGAAGTGGGGGGGGGGGGGAGCCTTTGTGTTAGGAGCTCAGCGCAGCCTGTTTGGGAGCCACCAGTGACCAGGTTAATGGACCAATCACCGCCGATGAGGCGTGACGTCACGCAGCAAATGTTGCATGACCTTGCTGGACGCCAGCTCAGTGTTGACCGATTTGACCACGACACGTCAGCTCAGTGTTGACCGGATTTGACCACGACACGCCAGCTCAGTGTTGACCGGATTTGACCACGACACGCCAGCTCAGTGTTGACCGGATTTGACCACGACAACGTCAGGAGGAAACAAAACAACTTTTTCTTCCTTGTCGCTTTACACATGCACGCTTGCACGCGTTCACACACACACACACACACACACACACACACACACACACACACACACACACACACACACGCACGCACGCACGCACACGCGCACGCACGCACGCAGATACACACACACACTCACACACACACACACACACACACACACACACACACACACACACACACACACACGAACGTACACACACACACACACACGCGCGCGCGCGCGCGCGCGCAAGCACGCACGCACGCACGCACGCACGCACGCACGCACACACACACCACACACACACACACACACACACACACACACACACACACACACACACACACACACACACACACACAGAGTTGTTGTTTTTGGGGTGGGGTCATGTAGCTATAATGGTTTCCTCAGGATGAAAGTTACCAGTGTTTGTTCTGTCCAAGCATGAATGCGCTGCGATCACAACTCCTGGCGCTGGTCACCACCCAAGATCAATATCATGTCACTGTTTCAGAGTGGAG